>SNRZ01000080.1:0-310273 GCA_008729115.1 Dirofilaria repens
ATTTTCATATTATCGGTAAAGTCCTGCATTTCTTCATTCTTAAGATTTTGTGTAACAGAGTGCTCCTGTTACCACTGCAGAAAAGGAAGCTTCAAATAAAGCATGAGGGCGAATTGTAAATTTCCTCAGTTTCTTATTTAAATTAATTATTTCAAATTCTATAGTGAATCTTCAGATTTTCCTATCCAATGTTCTTGCATTGTTTTAATTTCTTCTGACCAATTTTTTAAAATTTGCAAACACTTGAGTAAATATTGCGAAGTCGGTTATCTTTAAGAACCACTGGGATAACTTTTAAAAAACTGCACCGGGATGTCAAACCTTTTCCATCGACTATTTGTTCGTTCGCAATGGATCTCGTGCACTGGATCTCAGTTAACCCATGATTTTTTTCGGTAGAGAATCCCATGCTTTAAAAAATCCAAAAAAATTTTTGTTCATATTTACAATAGTTAGGCTCACATGTAAAGAGTCTCACACGTTATAACATCCTTCTGATTTCCTAGAATAATACTGAAGTTAATTGTGCGTTCCCTAATTTGTTTAGGGCAATGTTCAATAGATTCAAGATGTGACCAACTTTCTTCCGTCATAAACTGGGATTTGTTCTTGCTGCAATAAGTCCTTCAATATGAATAATATTTATTGTTAATCGTGTTCATATGTTGAAGAAAATTGTTTGAATTCAGTTTCATCAACTCTACCTTGATCGAGTGTTCTATAAAAATTATTGCTGAAGCAGTATTTGATCTGACTCCAAAGATAGAGTCTCATTGTATTTTATTACCCTGTCATCATTCCCTGTAGAGAAGTTTTGCCGTGAGTTGTTCGAGCAATATAAATAGGAATATGGAGGCTCATAGTTTTCTGCAGTGTTTATTTTTTTGTTTTCATTAAACTGGAGGTAGAATTGCTTGAAGAATTGTAGCAAAGATTATTTAATTTTGCTAATGGTATAAATTAAAATACCATATAAATTAGAAGCAAAAAGAAAGCAAAAAAAAAGTAAAAACAATTGAAATGGATAATTACTTTCATTGTTGTGAAGTTTTGTTCCAGTTCATTCCATATCTGAACGGAACACCTAAAGTCTGTTTGCAAATATCCATTTTGCAATATTTTGCTAATAATGCAAAAATAATTGTGATCAATAATAAATTATTCGTTGTTATTGGCTTTTGTAATAATTTTATTTGTCGAACTTGCGCGTTTCTAGTTCTTAAGGTAGTCGATTCTTTCTCTTGGTTCCTCAACTGCTACGTTGATTGATTTTTCAGACGCTGTGAATCGTTTATTTCCAAGAATGAATTGTATTTATTAATCTATTAAGTAGTTTTGTATTCAGTAGATCAAGTATCATACTTATGTAATTATCTTATCATATCAAAAGCAACTTTCTAATTTGTTGTTAATTCTGACAATTCTGGCAATTTCCGCAGCTTTACCGAATTCCTCTTCTAGCTCTTCGATCAGTTTTTCTCCTTGCTTACTCATTTCTTTCCAAAAGACTTTAGTCGTTCGGCTTCGCAGTTCCTGAATGAATGTTTCTTGATTTCGGACTAATATTTCCAACCCAGCATTAATTATTTCGATTTCAAAATTTTCCACTAATTGGCTTTTGAATCCGATCAAATGCATTTCGATATCTTTAATTTTCCAAGCAGTGATCAATAATCTATTATTCACTCTTTTTTTTGTTATGTAATTTCTTTGTAATTTCAGTTTCGTGTCAGATTCGGATTACTAATTGATAATCATTCTACCAAGAGTACAAGGTTATTTCGATTTTGACAAATTTTTTGATATACTATGTTTAATCGTTGATTAAATTCCAGTTTTAAATTATCAAAAAGATTTCAGAGTTAACATTTCCTGGATCATATATTTTATTTGGACTTGACTCTGTTAGGAATAGCTGATTTCTTTTCAAAGTTCTATTTATCTCGCGAGGAACATTATTGAGAAAAAAAAATATTTTTTTCCTTCTTTTCTTTTCAAAATTGAAGGAGAAGATTCTCTTCTTTGTTGTTGCTTGAAGGTTGATTGTTTTTGCTGTTGTGATTCGGCTAGATTAACAATGGGTTTTATTGAGTTATAAAATGTTATAGTATAGTGCGCTTATATAATGGCGCAAATTGAACAAGGTTGTTGCTTAAAGCAGTGGCATGAATTAAACAAGGGGTTAAAACAATGATATAGATTAAATGAATGATGCATCCCTAGCTCTCATGAACTGCCGGTGTAGTGTTAGACCGTTGATTTACTCGGTAAATCCTGATGTTGGCTGTCGATAGCAAAGCTGACTATCATTACTTATCGAAGTGACCGAACTCACATACTGACCATTTGGATGGAAATTTACCCCTTCTAAAGCCTTTGACTCTTTTTCCGCTTTGATCTTTGTCCCTTTAACATTCCTCATGTAATGATTAAATCCTTAAAATTTATTAACATCTCCATTTAATCTTTTGGTATACTTATACATTAGTGTTTTCGACCTTTGCCGATATTCCCGTCTGAAAAAACTCAGAGATTTCTTCAGCCGTATGTGGTTTTTTGATGGCACTCCTAATCCTTGATGATATATTTTCGCTTGGATTTCAGAGTTATTTTCTTTGGTCTTCCATGTATTGCTTCTTCCTTCTCCGAGTGATTCTCTACCTGTTCATATCCATACTTACGATGCCGTCGATTTCAGAGGGTAAAGTATATTAGCTGGTCTATTGAAAAGTTTTGCATATGGCAATTCCACCGTTGCATTTCTTCTCCATTTCTGTCACTTTTAATTTCTTTTATTCTTGCTAATTTCTATACACCTCGAAGAATTTCCGTTCATCGACCAACATTATTTCGTTGTTATATGATTTTCGGGCTTTACATTTTTGGAGAAAATATCTCTTCTTTGAGACTAGTCAAATAATGGTTTCTTCATATTTCCCAAAATGTTAAAGAGTCAAGAGTATTTAACCAATAACTTATAAATCTTTCATTTGTATTTGCTTTGTGAGGAATAAATTATTCTTGTCAAGAAACCCAAAGAAATTGTATGATCTATATAAGTGATATTCAGGTTTAAGAAGATGCTTTTCAAAATCTTTGATTGATGTTAAGTGTAATTTCTGTCATATATTCATTGCGAGAATATTATTGATTGTTATCGCTACGAAACATTTTTTATCACCATTATATGCTGTTTGCTTCCTGTTATATCAACAAATGTAACTAAATGTGAAAAAAAAAAAACGGATTCCTTTGTTCCGATAGGTTTCATCCTTTTCTATATGATATGATATACCATTGATTTATCTATCCCATGTATGTATAGATAGTCTTATTTCATTTCTTTATATCATGGTATCTCAAATGATGATTCTGCCTATATTCTATCCACAAGGGTATAAGATAGTGTGTAATCAAATGGTTTTTGGAATCATTATTGAGTAAGGTCCCGTGATAAATAGTCGGTCTATAATTGAGCTCTCACAACCAGCAGAAACGAAGTCCTTCCTTTCTCCTGGAAGAAGCGATTCGAAGAACCCTTAACAATCTATCGTAAATGATGGAACAATTTCTTCCTGCTGCCAGTATTAGCAACTCCCGATTCAGTAAATCTTATTGCGATGAAAATTATTTGCAATTGGGGGTTCTAAAGGTCTCAGTGTAAGTTTGACTGAACAGGAAGATCGAAGGCTTGTTTGAGTTGAACTTTGTTGGTTTGATGAGACACAGCGAATTTTGGGATATCAAACTTTAAGACCCTTAACCCTTAACAAATCTATCGTAAATGGAACAATTTAACAATCTATCGTAAATGATGGAAACAAATTTCTTCCTGCTGCCAGTATTAGCAACTCCCGATTCAGTAAATCTTATTTAACAATCTATCGTAAATGATGGAACCAGCAGAAACGAAGTCCTTCCTTTCTCCTGGAAGAAGCGATTCGAAGAACCCTTAACAATCTATCGTAAATGATGGAACAAATTTCTTCCTGCTGCCAGTATTAGCAACTCCCGATTCAGTAAATCTTATTGCGATGAAAATTATTTGCAATTGGGGGGTTCTAAAGGTCTCAGTGTAAGTTTGACTGAACAGGAAGATCGAAGGCTTGTTTGAGTTGAACTTTGTTGGTTGATGACACACAGCGAATTTTGGGATATCAAACTTTATCATGGTAATACAGTTGAACAAAAATTGTATTATCGATCAAAGCAAGGAAGTCGGCGCTCGTGTGGAGATTAGTTGCAGCAATCCTTTTGGTAACAGTCGATCCCTGGCTAATACAATAGGGTTTATATGTATTAGGAAGTGGGAGTAGCTTTCATTAAGCATACAAACGGTTGCTAATTCATGTACACAAATCTTTGTCCGTTCAACATCGAAATGCCAAATCTTTGTCCGTTCAACATCGAATCAGCATATACTGCTAGGATGACCAGTCCAGGCATAGATAAATTCTGGAAACTCGACTTCATAGCTATTCAAAAACAGTCTGTCCGAGATGGCGAAAAAGCGTTAAGAATATTGCAGGGAAGCATTTCCAAATTAAATGGAAAGTACCAAGTCTGCTGGCTATGGAAAAATCGCAGCTCAAATTGTAAAGCAATTATAATCCATCCGCCGGCGCTTAAGACTATAATAAAACGATTACAAACGAATGAAAACTTATTTCACCAATATGATAAAACAGTCCGGAATCAACTACCTCAGATACTCAGAGATAATCGAAGATGTTCATTCAGACATGGATCAAAGAGATACGATTCATTATATATCGCATTATAAAGTTATATCTTCACACAAACCTTTAATAAAACATAGAATTGTCCATGATGCTTCGCGATATGAGGAGCTTTTTCAATTTTATTTAAAAGCGAATGAAAATTTAGTAGCAATTATCAATTTTTCGATAATTCGGTGTGATTTAAACTTTGTCTAATAGCTTTGATTGTTTTTGGGATAATTCCTGTGTTGAAAGAAAAATTTTATTAACGATGTTTTTATTAACTGAAAAAATTCAAATATAAAGGATTATGATGTCAAAATTTCTTAAATCCAACTACGGCATACACTGGGCCATATCCCATAGCTTTCGTTGTAGAATTGAGATGAGTTACACCAGTTTTTCTAAACAATCCACAAAATTGTGCAGTGATGGGCTGAATACCAAATGTTTCTCTGGAAATAAAATTGTGAGATTTAAAAAGCTGCGCTATAAGCCATAAAAAATTAAAAAAAAAAAAAACCTGAATATCTCTTCACTGTTCATTGGCTTTACCGATTCATCTGTTAAATGAAATGCGATTATATGATGACTTTCGAGAAAATCTAATCTAAGCTGTAAAATAAAGCAGTGGAAATTGATATGCAGAACCAATATAAAACAGTAATGAATAAAAGATAAAAATTAAAAAGTTTATATGTCGACTTGCGGTTGACAAATCAATTAATTAATTTTTCTGAACATCAATTTACTAATAGTTGTGATCAGTTTAAATCAAATAAATTAAATGAAATTAAACTGAATATGAAATAATAAGAATGAAAATAACTGAAACCTTCCATTCTAAAAGTTTTTTTCTCAGCTCATTTTCATCAGTTGTTTCTACGAGAAATGTCGATGCTTCAACTTTACTACCATGAAATATTAGAAATGAAAATTCATCGGACCTAAAATTGTGATTGCGTAAAATTAAAGATTGATATACGTTTTTTATTTTATTCTATTAGTTTGCAAATGTTGCCTTTTGTAATGTTTCCACCAAAATCTGATCCTTTTCCGATCACATTCTCGTGAGTTACACAAAATTTATCATACTTTCTGATGCGTATAATAATAATTTCTCTTATCATCGACTTACTCTCTCGAAAAAGACGGATTATTGGATATAGCATAACAGATAGATATCGAACGATTTTTTCTGAGTGAACGGATATCAGAATAAATTTTTCCCATGGGAACCCTTATATTATCTGTGGAAACGATAATTAATTTCGCCTCACGCTGAAAATTACAACTTTATTTGTTTGATTATACGAACAATCGGTGCAGTAGCGAAATATTATCGCTTCACAGAGAACAAAAATTTCATTATTTAAATCAAGAATGATTAACAAAAATATTAAGAAAATTAAAAAATGCTTTCAAACTTTAGCAAAGACAAATATACAGCGATTATTACCATTGCTGCTTCCCATCCACTTGCAAGAATGGTCCATTCCCTGGAAAATAATTATTATAAAATAAACCGAACAAAAAAACTCTTGATAAATACAAAAGCTATCTTAATTTATCATTTGTCAGCAGAATAGCCAAATGATTATGCCATTCATATCAAGATTTATATTGCCAGATAATTTTAGGAATAGCCAGATCATTGTGAAAAGTTATATTTCTGAAAAGATGAAACACCGTTAATTCTTCTCATTTCTAATTCAACAATAATTATGATAATTGTCAACAGTCAAATGCAGATGACAGTGATATTAAGAATAACAATGATGTGTAACATGACTTTCTAAAGTGAATACTGATGATGCTATTCTGTTCAAAACCTCAGATCTTTATCGGTGTTACGCAGTATTTTTATTACTATGTAGGATAACAGAGGATTCAAAAACAACTTAATCATCTTATAATTCAGAATGGCTGATTTTAGTAAACAAATGAGAAGGATGAAAAGACAGAAAAATTTGTTTTTAATAAAACATGTGACCAACCTGAAACAAGTTATACCTTCGAAATAAGAGACACTTGCGTTGTACACCTTTGGGATAAGTATAGCGTCTCGGTGAAAGCTCCTACTGAATTTGTCAACTAGAAAAATTGAGGTTTTATTTGATTTAAACGAATGGAACTAAAATTTTATTTGATTTAGCTAAAATAATGAGATTAAGTTTAATCAATAATTGCAGAATTATTTAATAAAAAATTCAATAATTGCGGAATTATTTAATAAAAATGCAAAACTTGTTAAAATTACTTACAAGTTGAGTAGATAATTAGAGTTTGACAGTAATTTGAAATCGTATATAAATATGCGTTTCCAGATAATTGACATTCTGTCGATTTCCAGTTATTGCGTTCGTTAAAGGTAAAATCAGATTGCCATTCTTCAAGCTAAAGTAAGCTAAGGTTGCGTAATTTCATTTCAAATTTTCTTCGGCTATTGACACTTTTCTGAATATTATTGTTTGCTGTATGCAATAATTCAATCTTTAAGTAGTAGAGATGAAATACATTTTTGAAATTTCAAAAATACGATAGAACAAGATCTTTGTGTTGAAAATTTTTTGATTTGTAAAATACTGAATAGTAAGGAAATTTACATCTATGAAGTCAATAAAGTAAATATTAAAATGGCTGAATTAATTAAAGATCAAATTCTATGTATTTTCAAGTCTCAAAAATAGAAACTAACCACCAAAAAGTCATTATATATATCTTTTGTTGTTCCATATGCAGGAAAGATTCGCTGATCAATTGTACTACTTATTGTACCGTTCCTGATAATCAGTGGTTTAATCCGTCCTTCCAAAATTTCGCTTGCAACTTCGCAAAGCGATTTACAACTTCTTCAATGCAATAAATTAGAAGAAAAAAGAAAAGTTAATCTTTTCATTCTATTGAAGGAAGCGATATAGTTAAAAGTAAGTGAAAATTTTAGGAATAAATTGATAAATTGATTGCAAAAAACCAACATGCAAGCAGAGCGCAAATCGCTGTTGTTGAGAGTTGCAAAATATTTCATCATTCTCTTCCATATCGGATAACTGTGTATCATAACATTCAAATATTCGTTAGTCTCATTTAATTCATTACTATTTTTTGCTTCTAAATTATTCAATTTTACAAAATTAAATTAGTCGATGGCAAAAATCTTGAAATTTACCTATCAATTCATCTTATTAAAATATTCGGTAGTTTCAATGGATCGATTATTCAAATGTTCGTTAGTTAATCGAATATTTCATTATTTATTTCGCCTAATTTATTTAATTTTGGATAGTTTAGTCAGCTGGATAATTAAAATACTCAAATTTACCTCTAGGAGTTGTAGTGATTGGTATGCCATTGATTACAGTAGAACAAAGAGAAGTAAGTAGCAATATGAAGAGAATTTGCTTCACTTCCGAGAATCTCCAAATAGAAGCAATCATTTATGGAGATTGTTGAGAGCTAAAAGTATGAAATAGAATTTCAATATTTCACATAATTATTAATTATCTTATTTGTATTCTAGATAATTTTTCCCAAATAATTCAAATTTGTCGTATATGATCACATGAATATTTCATAACAATTTAAAATTTCGGATATTTTCGAACAAAATTTTGAATCTCTTTAATCGGCTTGCTTATCAAAAAATGAAATGATATTGTGCAACTATCAAGAGGATAGGCAAATTGTTAATAAGTGGAATTAAAACAAGAAATTCACTATATATTGCGAAGGTTAATTCATAAAATTTGGTATAAAAATATCAGAAATGATTACGAATAATGTCATTTATAGTAACAAACAAATAATGAATTATTCGATGTTGAAAGAATGAGTTATATGCTGCATTAGCTACGTATTATTAATAAAAAATGTTGATTTCAACATTTTAAATAATTCAGTTAATTAACATACAAAAATCATTGTGCGACATACAATGAATGGAAGAGATTATTGTAATTTCATTCATAATTTTATTTTCCTTCTGAATAGAAATTTATTTTTAAATGAAAGTCTAGACATTAAATTTACTATACTATTCTTATCTTATATATTCATGCTATAATTTTTTTGTCATTAGGAATTCAGAAATTCAAGAACTTTACCAATACACATTTTCTTATTCGTCGTGATCCAAAAATAAATAATTTCAAAGCGATGCTTGCAACAATCGGATAATTACTGAAAATGAAATTTGCAGTACCAGATTGGTTACTTGTTCTCACGGACTGAATGTGACGAGATTTTCGTCGATATTTTGTATCATTATGGAAAACTCCTCGAAATGAATTATCATCAAATATAGCAAAAAGGATGTATGATATTATAACGTTTGAAATATTTTTTTTAATAATTTTTTTTTTTTAATTTTTAAATTTCCTTTCGTAAGAGATTCAACGAGAAATGTGCTGGATACCAATAAAAATTAATGTAATCTGTTTTTTTTCTTTTTTTCCATGTTGCATTCTTATTGTACATGAATGTGTAGTTATTTTTGATTTCAGAACTTTAATTAATTTTTGAATAATATCGTATTCATTAGCTTCTGACGTTGGCAATCTGAATCCTCTCCTTTACCTTTTATAAGTGCAGCATTACTTGCCTTATTTTTTGATAATGAAACAAACATGCGTTATAACATTTAAATATTCGCTAGCTTCATTCAATTCTTCATCATTTGATTGTTCTAAATTATTTAATTTCACAAAATTTAATTAATCAGACAGCAAAAATCCTCATGCTTACCTGTTAGCTTCAACGAATTCAAGTATTCGCTAGCTTCATCAAATCCATAACTATGTGTTTTTTGTATTCAATTTTATAAAACTTAATTGGTTGGCAATCTTCAAATTTACCTTTACGAATCATACTGACCGGTGTATTGTCAGAGCAAAATTAAAGGAATAGAATGAGTAAAGAGAATTTGTTCTTTTTTTCCGAGAATTTCCGAATTTCCAAGTGATATCAATTGTTTTGAGGGCTGAACCCCAATTATTAAAAATCTTCTAAATTGTAACTTGCATATCAGAAAATGAATTTAAATATTGATACTAGTTCTTGGGAAAAAAAATTAACAAAATGCTAAGAAAAAATTAAGGAAATCTTATTAATTCTTAATAGATGAATTGTTGAGACAGAAATTCACCGAAGTTTCTGAGAAATAAATTCTTATAATTTTGATAGAAAAATATTGGAAACAACTACGAAAAATATCATTTGTGAAATAAGAAACAGACACTGAATTAATTATTTCGACATTAAAAGCGATAATTATTATCCTGCAATAGTTATTTGTTTATTTATTAATCATTAATAAATAACTTCAGTTCAAGATTTCTGAATAATTCAGTTAATTCACATTCAAAAATCAAATTATAACATACCGACAAATAAAGATGAACAAAAGAGATTACTATACATTCCATTAACAAATTCATCTGCCCACTGAATTTTTTTTTTGAATAAAACACTAAAATCAAGCTTACTGTACCATCATATGCTGCAAATTTTGTTATTTGAGATCCGGAAAATTTAGAAGCTTTACAATTACCGATAAGATTTTCCAGTAATTCAATATGGATAAGATTCTCGTCGAAAATGGTATGGAGGGAAATTTCTCGAAATGAATTGTTATAAAATATATAAAATATTATTTGAGACATATGTAATATGTAATATGGAAGGTATGAATTTCAATTTTCCATTATACGTTTTTTTTTTTGAAAAAAGTGATCAGAAAACAATAAAGCATCATATAAAAATACAATTTCAAAAACAGTATAAAATCGCACATTCAAAATAAATTTATTTTTGACAATAGTAAAATTAGATAAATATAATTTATGTAAACAATATAGCCATAAATTGTATGGAATATTACAATTTTATTAAATTTTTCTTTCCCAAAAATCCAGAAAGACTATTTGTCATAGTCGAAAAACATCGAGAATGTGAAAATTCTCCTTAAATTGTCATTTATTTTGCTGTAATGAACAATTTACTTTCATCCGGATATCAATTTTCATTATTTCAAATATCGATAGCGATGATGAATTTTTAAGCTTCTTTCTCATAAAATTAGCTTTAACTTCCATATTTAGTTTATTTAAAAATACTTCGAAAACAAAAAAGCTTATTCTAGGCAATAATTACAGCTATTATCATTATGATCGATCCAATTTTCATTCCCCGACTTGTTTTTTTTTTATGTTCCACTCTTTTCAACATTAGTAATACTTCGCTTGGCTCGAAGACTTTTGTCTAATTGTTTTATATTCTAAAATTTTATATTTGTTGCATCAATTTTAATAAATTGAATGTAAACCAAGAGTAATTTGAATAGTGAAAAATTTTTAAATTTTACAACAACGAATTTATTTCGAAATTAAAAGTTTCTTATTACATTTAAGCAGTCAAGCTGCACATACTGCCATTGCATGTAGATAATTAAATTTGGTATTTAAAGATTTTACTAAATAAATATATTGGCACCTTTTCTAGAGATAAGAGGAAATCACTGGTCGGTGGGCAAAATAAAATAATAAAATTTAGCATCCCAGGAAATAGCATTGATGCCAATGTATAGCACTGAAATTTTATAGTTACTCCTTGGCTCATTTTTCAAGATATCAAATTTGATTATTTCCAATAACCAAACAAATAAAATAAATTGATAAATTCATCTTGTTTGGGTCTTACGGAATCATTATTAAAAAGATTCCAACCCGTTAAACTTGATCTCTTGATTGATAGAATCATTATTTTCGGATTTTCTTAAATTTTTAAAATTGAAATAAATTTCGTCATGCTTTCTTCAACAAATTAGTTATTATTGCTAAGTGGTGAGGTGATTACATTCATATTCTTAACCATTAAAAAATTTCTGATCCCAGAAAAGCTAACCGCGGCAGCAATAAGTACTTCGGAATATTTGAAAGGGCCACATAATGTTTCTGGATTTTCTTGCTTTGTAATTACAATAATGAGTATTATTAATGCCACTAACGAGAGAACGATTGAAATTCCATGAAATACAATTGTCTAAAATTATCATATCATGCATGCAGCATTTTTTGCTCTAAACATATTAAAAAGGTGGAGATTAATTGCAGGTAGGAACAGATGCAGAAAGGAGAAAGAAGGAAAATTCCAGGATAAACACTTTCAATTAAACGATCGCTGTAGAAACAAGCAGATATATTCTTCATTGCACTAAAGTTATCTGATATGATTCGAATGTAGTGAAAATTAAAACAGCAAAAATTCAAATCCCGTTAGATAATACATA
Source organism: Dirofilaria repens (assembly GCA_008729115.1). NCBI lineage: Eukaryota > Metazoa > Nematoda > Chromadorea > Rhabditida > Onchocercidae > Dirofilaria > Dirofilaria repens. The sequence continues at coordinate 12,007 of SNRZ01000080.1, forward strand.
AAAAAAAGTGTTTTCAAGCGAAATTTGTAGAATACATGTAATGTTTCAAGTTTTCCTAGAAGCTATAAACTATGTAGAATACGTTTCGAGGAAAAAAGATCTGTTAATAGCAATAAAACATACGACAATTGGTGCGATTCGAATGCGTAAGTATTTAATTGTTTCACAAATCAAATTGATAATTTGAACAATAAGCGTAGCTAACATAAATGAGAATGCAACAACCAATTTTGTATTACTCATCCATACGTAACGTGCAATGATAAGCGTTACTGCTACGAAAGCCAAAAACTGTAATTAAATAAATGATAAATTTATATCGTTTTATAAGATAATAAAACTACTAGGTTTGGAGAGATAGGCTAATTTCCCTGATACTTACATTGAAATTACAATTCGAAGATTATCATTAAGCTAAGTTTTGTGACAAAATCTCATCAATGGTAAATTGATAATTAGTTAACATCGATTCATAGAAATATTTATTTGATCGGTTAAACATACAGTTCTATTGATCAAATTCTGATAAGAGGATTTTCCATGTGATTCAAAATCTGATATGGTTTTTCTTTCAATTCCTCGATTATAATAATGGAATTAATTACTAATTATCAATGTATCGTTGATGCGATCCCGAATTACAATGAATTCCTAACTGATTAAATGTGCAATTTCCATTGATCCATAAAAAACTATGCTCATCAACTTCAACTGATCATCAGTTAGATAAATCAAAGTCGCTTGTACTGCTTTATAGTTTGGAAATAAGGATGGAAAGATTAATGTTAACAGACATTTTGTTTTTTTACGAAGATTAATGATTCTCTAATCTTTTCTTCAACGCTTAGAGTAGATCGTATTGATTAGAAACAAAGAAGAAAGAACTGATGTCAACAAAAAATATCACAATAAAAGTTTGTGATCCAGAATCCTAAACGTTTAATTCACATTCACAAACAAACCGTAGAAAATAGAGTAAGTGAATAATACAATTCACGTGGGCATGCCATTGCATTAACAAACAATTGATAAAAACAATTTTCATTTCAAGAAATTGAACTAATTTATATGGCTGATAATGTTAACAAAAAATTTTTGCATAAGGTTTAGCATTATATATATTATGACAAAAATAAGTAACTATAATATTAACAAACAATACTATTTGAACAAGCATGTACAAAATTGTTCGTATGCAAGTTCATTGAATCTTTTATATTCTAGTTCTATGTTGCTACTTTATATTCGATTTTTATGAGATTTATTTTATAAGCTTCTACAATTAAATGCTCTTTTTTTTTAAGAAATTAAAAGCGGACAATATGATCATGATTTGTTGTCAATTCAGAAAGAATTGAAATAAATCTGTTTCTGACGAATTGCAATAATATTATTTTTCTGCTTGATAGTCTTAATTTATTATAATATAAAAAAAAAAAAAAAAAATTCCAATTTGTATGTTCTTATCACATATGTAAGAGTACAGCAACAAAAAAAGTGAAATGAATAAAACAGTTGCAAGAATTCAAAGACCATTTGATAAATGGAAAGGAATCTAAATTTCCTAAATCAATGCTTATGATCTGAAAATTTCCCTAAGCTATTTAAAATTAATTTCTTCCTAGGATTTGCACAAACTTTTAATTTAATTCTATAGAATATTCGCAATAGCAAATGTAATTGAAAAGACGACTTCCATGAAAAAAAGAATGGCATTTCACAACTACAGTTTCTATAGTTTCAGAAATTTTCAAGTGAAAATTTTTAGGAAAATATTACTATGTAATTAATATAATCAATTTAAATTGTAAAATAGGAAAGAAGGATAAATATATCGTACAGAGAGAGATTTTTCTTTCATAAATAATAAAGGAATGTCTTCAATCATTATAGACATGATTCAAGTACCACCACCAACACCTCGAGCAGTTCGTTTCCTAGCCATTTCTTTACGATGAGCTTCATTTTTTCTTTTGTCCTTGCCTGACGAATTTCTTTACTTTCTGCTATCGAAGTAACTGAAAGAGCAATTTATATATATGTATGTGAAATGATATAAATAGTATTGTGGATTACGATTATGAAGCATAAAATCTATTTAGATTACTTAGGAAGCTGTGATCTATTCACTGTCTGTTCGAATTTGTCAAATTCTAGGACATATGATATGCTCCACTGTACTGATTAGTAATTTACAATAACTACAGATAACAAATATGCAACTTTTATAAGACTCAAATCACAGGTTTGGTCAATATTGTATCTTAGAGCAGGAATTTAAAACAAGATTTATATCATTTAACTCCAAACTCAATAATATTTATTTCTGACAAATGTCAATTGCTGCAATTTTAAAGCATTTCATAAAAATATTAAAAAGTTCGGAAAGTATACAAAAAAGACAATAAAAAAAAGTAAACTAATTGAAGTTTACAAATAAAATACTAAGTGCTGTGAAATGATCTACTATACAAATAATGAAAATGCAGAAAATGTTCAAAAAAGAAAAAAACTTATTCAAAGAAATGAAAATCTAAATGAATTAATTTAGAAATATGGAAATTTAATTTACTCTCTGCATGTTCATCGGCATCCCATGAAATATTCCATCCTTCGCTTTCTACTATTTGAGTAGATGCTCCATCTGAAACTGTAAAAACAAGTGAGCAAGAAATGCTATTTTAGTAAATTTCAAAAAATCTAGAGAAATGCAGATCTCCTTCCATTTACAATCTTTCTAATACTTTCTATGAGCATGAAAAACTCGACAAATTAATAATGAACCTGAACTGACATCGAATCACCCCCAGCCGCTTGGCTCGAATTGTCATCCCAACCATCGGTCAATGTATTACTGACATTTTTTACAGAAGACATGCTTCTATTCGTAATTTCATCATCACTTAATCGATTAACTATTCTAGGCTTAGACTTAATGCCCAACAAATAATCCAAATCATCTTCATCTGTAAAAACATGGTAGTCGTTTTTTAAATTGAAAATCTCAATATTAAAAAATTAATTTTTCAAATAAAGCAGATAAGAGTTCCTTTAAACAAATAACTTGAATAACACGACTAAATGAATCTTCGATTTTAATTAATTTATTTACATTCCGGCCCTATTTCAAAGTCAGACGATCGATTTGCATGTCAGAATTGCTTTGGACTTCCACCAGAATTTCCTCTGGCTTCATCCTGCTCAGAATAATTCACCATCTTAAGGATCCCAGCAAATATGTTCTATCTCTGCCCTATTGTATTCGACATGAACAGGGTTATGTCATGCATATATATGCATCTTGTTAATTTCTGTTAATTTTTTTCCCATTATTTTGAATTAAAAACATCACCAGCAGGTTTTGTAATGGCATGTTGCAATTTCAATCCGCCTCCAGATAATTTCCCAAGAGAATTCGACAATTCCATAATTGACGTTTTATTTTCAGCGATTATCTATACAGAAGCAAAATAATAGAAATTAAGGAATGAATTCAACCAACATCTAAAGTTTTTTTGTTAAATTGAAATAGTATATTGTGAATTCGAAGCTACTTTCAAATATCAAGCGATAAAAACATCAAACATAGCGCCAATGATTTTTTCATCATATTTTTTTCTGTTATAATGAGAACGCGCTAGAATATCGTCATAACAAAGCTGATAATGGACAAATTTTTCTATTACCCATATAGTCATCTTTTCCCTAAATTAAATCCTGCTGTGAGCTAATTTCTAAATATAAAACTTATGATTATGATGCGTTAGCTGATTATCAAACATATCTTATTCAAGAAGATTTTAAAATTTTAAAACTAAATAATAAAACTGATTTAAATTTCAGAACCAAGCTAAATTAATACTTTTATTTCTCCACATTCATTATCCCATTCTTTGTTCGTGCTTGTGGTGTCTGTTGTCAGTGCATCATTAGCATCTTCCCACTTCTCCTCATTTTCTGCAGACAAACTATCTTCAAATTCACCCCAACCATCATTTGAAAGTTTCACTGATAACGTTTTATACGATTTTAATTCAGAAGACGTCCTTGTGGGAGACATTGATTCACATACGGATGTTCTTTGTTTATATGTTGAGTCAACTTGATTCTGCACTGATGGAGAGTATTTGTAGAACTTGCCTGAAAGTGATTTCAACGCCCAGCTTGCCCACTGCGGCACCTAAAACATATTGTCATATAGTATTAAAAAGTTGATGAGATCTTTGTGATATTATTTGTTACAATAAAGATTTTCTACGGTTTATACATGAACAATACTTGCAAAAATAGTCTTATCACATAAACAATATTTGCAAAAATAACCTTATCAGTGTTAAGTAAACTACTTTTTCCACCAGCCTTTACTTGCGCTTCAAGTTCTGTTATAAGCTCTGGGTTCTCGCTAGCCTTTTCCAGCTTTTCGATGAATCCATGGAGTGCTTTGAAAACTTGATCCCTAACCTGAATATATGTTGGTTTGGTCTAAAAAACCTATACAAAATCAAAAACAAAGAAAGATTGAAGGAACGACAAATAATATGCATATGATAATAAAACATTGCAGTAATCTTGTGAAGTGTAAAATACATTTTATAGCAGCAGTGTGACTGCATATCTGAAATAATATCTTAGAAGACACATGATATAAACAGCCAAGTCATTCTATTTTATGAAATTTCCAATGCAATAGGCGTATGTCTGGAAGCTAATTTAATTCTTCCATATGTAATGACATTGACGTAGTGCAACAGATTGTAATAGTAGTTTTTTATTATTAGTTTTTTGCAATTTTTACAGTGTTAATTCTAATATTAGCAGCTTGAAAACACGAAATTTATTTCTATAAGCATTAGTAAACTCTGAAAATTTCATTGTAAGCAACCTGTTTTTCCGGATCACACGTTACTGATGATAAGGCTGGTAATATACGATTTGCAACTTCTATTAATGAGTAATATTGCTGAGTAGCACTAAGCGCCAGAATAGCTGCCATTCTAGCTGGGGGAAATGGATCTTTAAGTGCACGAGTAAAGGCACTAATTAGAATTTGCTGACGATGAGCTGGATCAATGTAACAACCAATTTTACCGAGACAAATGGTTGCATTTGTTCGAATACCAGGTTGATCATCTGTGCCTGAATGCACATTTCAGCTAGTAAAATTAATGTTTCCTAAAATTTTCCAAATACTGAGCTGCTTGAGGCAAAAAAGTAATCATTCCTCGAAAAAATTTATTAAAACTCGAATAAAACTCAGAATTAGAGGATTCAAATTAAAAGGAAAAAGCAATTAAGATTTCTACAAAAATATTGAGAAATTCCTATAGCATTGTACAGAAAAGCAAAAACCTTACCTTGCAATCTTGCTAAATGCCGCATCAGATCAATATTTAAATTTTGATTATTTAACTTATCAGCCAACGAAACCATAGCTTTCACAGTACTTTCACGGACAGCTGGATTTGTATCCATGAAACCAGATGCAACATCTCTGAAAACTGAATTTAATAATAAAAAAAAATGAATTAAAATAATACTATTCTGAAAAGCAGTTGTATATTATTACCACTCACTCCAAAATTTTTAAAAAACCGCGAAAGCACAATGGAACTTTCGCAAAGTTCCAATTTGATATTCTATAACAATCAGTATATTTGCCAGTTAGCTAATGGATAATTAGTAATTACAATAACTGATATTAGTAACCGGCAAAAAAAAACTAAAGAATGTGAAACTTCACGACAGTATTATTAATTATAGCATGGAAGAACAAACTTTGAACAAGTAAATTCGTTCATGTAATCCGTTCATTCACAATTTGAGGCGTTAAATGCGATGCGAAATCATCGATCCGTTCTAATAATTTTACACGTGTTACACGATCTGGTGAACTAAACAATTTACAAAGACATGGCCATACGGAGCTGATATTCGTCTTCATCCAACAAACGCCCCAGACGAAACAGTGGCATCAAAAACATGTGATCCCGCATCACCATACTCGTAACTCTGTCCATTTTCATTAAGAAAAACAAGAAATAAAAAAAATGTATAAGAATTCCTATTTCTTTTGACTAGATCATTTTAAGTAGCATTTAATAAAGACGAAGTAATTAAACGAATCGCATATTATAATTTGAGCGTATTACGGTTGAAATAAAATATTGTAGTTTAATTATTGAAAACAAAAAAAAAAATTGTAAGATATTTCAAAAAACATAATGCAAATATTCTCCAAATAATAAAAACTAAAACATACATGTATTAATTTTGGTAGAATCCTATATTTGGCAATGTTATCAGGAAAAAAATCTAATTCATTTTTTAATTCTGCGAAGAATAACTTCTTCTCATGAGCATCTTTTAGTTGAAATTCATCCAAAAACAGCAATATATCTACATATCGATTCTTGAAAAAACCACCTGCTTGACGCAACTCTAAAATGTTTTTATAGTGTAACAGAATTCAATCAATAATAAAAAGCAGTGCTCCAATGACTGAAATTTTTATGAGTAATAAGGATGGATCTACCGCACAATAAAATATGATTAAACAGTAAAGAGATCTACCGGAAATATAAATCACTGATTTCATTGATTATTGATGGAAATGTCAAAAAATGCTGGGAAAATCTGAGAGAAAAAATAATATTAAGCGGAATATTGTGAAAATACCTCTTAACAACTCCTCTGTATTCAATTTTGCGGCTCGATGGGTAGCCATCTTTTTATAATGCTCATGCAGTTGCTGAGGAATTTTTTTCGGTGCTTCTGGTTTCGTTACTGATTCATTGAAACCATTAAAAATTTCCCATATAAGTAATGCAAACGAATTAAGATCAACACGTGGATTACTAAAAAATATAGGCAAAATAATTTAATTATCTCATTATCAGACTGGTTAGCAAAACAAATAAAATAAACTAGAGAAAGAATTTCAAAAAAGGAAAAAAAGTTTCTGACGGAATAAGTAAAAAAAAGTACCTGAAATTGGTTGATTTTTCGAAACCACCAAATTTCCAATCTCCACTTTCTGTGACATAGACAGAATTTCGGATACTTTCATGACTTAATTCGGCTTCTTGATGTAAAAATTTTAAGCAACTCTGCAATTGCAAAATTGAATATTTTTATTGTAACTGATATAAAAATAATGATATGTTAGGCTAATAGTATCGGACAAAGTTATAGTAAAATCATATTAAATAACTAAAGCTATGATATAATAAATCCATCCCTATTTCATTGCATTGTAAGGCTGAACCCAAGATGTTGCTTCAAAAAAGCAATTCAAAATTTAAATTCAGAGTGATATAAATAGAACAAATCAATTTATAATTTAGGATAGATGAGTATGATTTGATAACAGTAGAAAACAAACATACCATTAATTGAAACAGACCCCAGGAAACAACAAAATTCTTTTGCTTATCGGTTAGTTTATTTTCCATAATATAAATTTTTAGAGGTACGCAAGCTTCTGTTATTAAGTAGAAAGTACCATTCATCTGAAACAGAAACATCATAATTAGCATAAGTTTAATATTATTAGTGCTGATGATTTGTTTTTCTAAAAATTCAGCGATGATTTTAAAGTTAGCAAACATAAAATTTTGAAATGAAAACATGAATCTGCCTTCACTCTACATTAATTCATCATCAAATAATACCGTTAACTTATGACAAACAATAAATAAAAGGCTTAAAAGGAAAATTACGATTCATAGCCCGCAAGGTACTTCCAAGTTTTACCGAAAAAAAAGTGCGGAAAAAAGTTTTAATTGTAGAGATAAAAGTCACAGAATTTCTCGAATCTTATTTTAAAAGAGGAAAAATTGGTACTGGCTTTACAAATACACCTGCGATTTTTACAAAATAAGTTTGATAATTGAAAGCTCGACAAAGTACCGGCGAAAAAAAATAAAATTTGAGCAAAACCTCAATACTATCCAAATAAGCGAGAACATTTGGATGCCGAAGAGTTTTCAGTTTCCGTGCTTGAGCTTTCAGCACTGATCCTGGACCATAATCAGAAGATGTTGCCCAAAAACAGGTAGCATGTTCAGAAGGTTCAATCTAAAACAATACTTAATCATTCATTAATATTTAAAAAATTAGTTTCCTATAACCTTCATTTTAAATAGTTAACATTCTGCTTATATTTCGTATAAATTTTTGCTATGTAAATGTTTACTTTTTTAAAGCTTTTTCCGACGAATATGCCATCAAACGAATGGAAACTATTAGCCGGTAGCTCATATGGAAATATACTTTTTGGATCACGTGAGAAGAGAGATGATAACACGGATGTCATGTACTTTTCCTGGAAATAAAATACGAAAAATAAGTTGCAAAAAAATGATTATCAATAATAACCATTTTCATATTGTCGCCTAACACTCGTATGTTGATTAATTGATTTAAAAAATAATCAGATAAAATAAGATATAATAAGGAAGTAATAGACAAACATGTTTGGCTGTACAAATAATATTATAAAGACGTAGTACGGTGATTTATTCCCTAACTCGAAATTCCATCTCTATTTAATTTATTCTCTTCTCTTTACTATATTCTGTTATATTTATTATCATTTAAAATTACAAAAAGCAAAAATTTAATAAAGATTGATTACATAGCTGATAACTGATAGTGTCAGATGATACGAATCTCATAAATACAAATAAACATTCCGCATACGACACTCAAATTACTATCTTGTGCTATAATTTTTAGCATTTACAAGAATTGTTAAATTTGAAGCATTTTTTGCGAATTGATCCAATGCCCAATGAGAAACCTTATATCACCTCGTAATTTATGGTGATAGTTCCCGGCTATCGTCGGTTGTTTCTCGGCGTTCTCTCATTCTTTCTTCGCGTTGTTTTCAATAATCTTATCATTCTCGAATGTTTAGTTCACCAATCTCATCATTCTCAAACACTTATTTCATCAGTTCTATTTTTCGCTAATCTTATCATTCTCGTGTTTTTCTTCAGTCTTTCGCCAATATCACTTTTGAATACATATTTCATTAGTCTTATCCCTCACAAATCTTATTATTCTGAATGTATGTCCCAGCAATTTTATTACTTGGAATATATATTTTGTCAGTTTTACCAATATGTTTTTCCAGTTTTATTTCCTGCTAATCTTATTATTCTCGAATATATATTTAAGCACTCTTATCATTTATGAATCTTATTACTCGCTTTCATTTTAAATTAATGTATCACAATCGCTGTAAACTTCAGATTTTGATTTTGTACCGGTAAATTGATGACAAATCTATGTCAGATTAATTATGCAATTAATTATTGTTTCATGTAGCTGTTTTTTAGTAGTTCCTGATTACTCTTGAAATTTCCGTCATTTCGTCCTGGAAATACACTAATCGTGATAATTATTTCTTGTCGAGTTTGAAACAATGAGTATTCGCGAATAAGATGGTCCCTCATCTCTAAATAAAAAACTTGAAGGTTGAGACTCCCTCAGATCTTGACCTTTAACTTCCTCATCGCTAAATGATGCATATTTGTCCGTGAAATGATTCAAATTTTCAATCAATATTCATTAAACTTTAAATTATGGGATTGAACTTTAAATTATTGAGATTTTCAGTTAACTTTACTATACTTTGAAATGCTTTACGATTTGACTAAAATAACTATCAAATTAATAATTAATAATTGACAAACATTTATTTTGTTAAACTGATATTCAATTAAGAAAAGCATAATTTCAGAATAAAATTGTGAGAATTTTTTGAAATCGAATCAAACTTATTATTTCAATTTCTCAATGATTGGTGGAGTTCGAACGGACAATACTTCAGATGCAAAATTACGAGCTGTAGGAGAATCTGGACGTTCTACAATAATCATCACATTTCCTGATAATAATCCCTGAAATTGATTTGTGAATTTTTATAAAATATTAAGTAAATATCATCATCACTGATAGTTTATCCCATTATCTCTTTTCTAAATTATTTGCCTTCATTAATTATTTATTTAAATTTTTCATTTGCTAATTTATCAATTAATTACCTTAACAATAATCTTCTTTGCCATCTCTTTATCATTAATACTTACTCCATCAATTTGCAAAATTCGATCACCAACTATTAAGCATTCATCACTTAACGATCCTTTTATCACATGTGTTACATAAACTTGTCCTTCTTTACCATTTTTTACGTGCTAAAAAAATAGCCCTTTAAAGCTAGCTAGTAAAGTCAAAGTTCAAAATACTGGTTAATATCAAATTAGTCTTTGATGATGTTGATTTTAATAATAGCCGTTGTTCATTAATTTCATCTATCTTTCTGGAGTATTTTCATTAATAACTTTCATATTTTGTTTCAATTTAATTACCTAGTTTACCTGGTAGATATATCTCTAGGTGTTCCTGCGTACTTTTGTACTATTTATTGTGATTATATACCTTTAGGTGTCCAAACGGTACAGATGCCCTAGTATTATTTGGAACAATATACCACTGATGTTCCAGTGGTACATGCATACTACAAAATCGACGACCTTGGCATTAGAACCTGCAGTCGTCGACTCCTTAAATCAGTGGGTTGGTTTTTTATAAAGAGATGATAAATGGATCAGTTGATATAATAATTGATATAATAATTGAATAGAATATTTAGATTAGTTTCATATGAGATGAGAACAGCATATTTAGATGAACATTAATAATGTAACAGAATGTTTTGTACAAAAAGATGATAAATGGAATTGCTAAAACTATGAGATAATTATTTACATCTATTACATCGATGAATTATTAAGGAATTTTGATTATGCAGTTATTTCGAAATACAACATCTGATTTATAATTATTAAATATTTTCGGTTTTCTTGACAGCATGCATGCATTTAATAGTATTATATGTACCATTTATCATCTCTTTATTTCTTTCCCTCTCATTCTTTTGTAAATATATATATATATATTTTAACGATAAAAATACCAAAAAAATGGTTTAATCAAAAAATGCAAAATGGAAATTTTATTGTGATAGAAACGAAGATTAAACTAAATTCAGAATAACAATAAATCCTGATTTGTAAAAAAATAAAACCGCTGATTTGGACCGAATCAGCTTAGTATAAAGATGGAAATTAAGAAATTCGATTGTTGTTTTATCATGATGACCTTAAGTTAGGTTCAAATTGCAAACAAAAGTACTTTATGTTTGATACTTCAAAAGGAAATAAGAAACAATTTTTTCAAAAAATATTTCTTATCATTTTTCAAAATATTGCTTATCATCTTTCTGTCAGGTCTTCTCTTTCAATCAAAAAATCAATAGTTCATTCCATATATATATACAGTACTGTAGCAGTCATAAGAAAAAAATTATCTTAGTATCATAATACTCGAAGTAATCAAGGAAAAAAAACTAACCAAACCTATTCGTATTCGTTCCATTGAATGTTGTCGTGTCATTTTAAATTTCAAATACAAGAAGCCATCACGTTTGATAATTCGCTTATCATCAACATATTGTTCTTGCTTAATCTTCTCTTCACGTTTTTTATCACGATTTATTGTTATTCTGAATTTAGTTTAATTTTCTCTTCGTTTCTTTCACAATAAAATTTTCAGTTTTTTATTTTTTGATTAAACCTTTTTTTGTTATTTTTATCATTCTAAAAATTTTTTGAAAGTATTCATAGAGAAAATATTCTTTTGCAACATACTACTATTGATTACATCAGTTCTTTCATCTTGCACAAATTTGATAATTTAGAACTTGGTTTAATTATTGTTTAATATGCTCATTTTTTCAGCTTTTCGTTACTTCAGTTTTATTTTTCTTGCAATGTTTTAGTCAATTAGTATTGTTATTTTTTTCCTTGTTTCCTTTAATGCTTATATGTTCAATTTCATTCTTCGTTTTAACATTCTAAGAAAAAATTTTGAACATTTTGAAATAACAAGAAATATATTTTTTCTTCTCTTTCTCTTACCTTGTGATGTGATTTGTTTGCTGAATTCGATCAAATGTTTTTCGGTCGGTTACAGAATTGTCATTAACTGCTAAAATTTTATCGCCGACATTAATTCGATCTCCAATGCACCATTTCGTTGTACGAATGTCACAATGAGCTGAAAGCGAAATTGAAATTTGCAGATCAATATTAGTGGTAAAAATCAATATTAATTAGAATTTTTCGAAAAAATTGTTGCTGCGGGAAGTTATCATTTCTTTGATTTCTCTTGTTATCATAATTAAACTTAGCCATTTACAATTTATCATAAGCGTATCACTTTATGCCCGTTAAAGTTTCTTTTCCGTCCAGTCTGTATTAATGAATATTTTATAAAGATGAAAATTTGGCTAGAAATCTTTTTCCTTTTTTTGTTAATGTTTAATTTTTAACTTTGAAACTAATCAATTAATTAATCTATTTCATGTATGTTTTATAAAAGCTCTCTTTTTTTGCACCTGTAATTGTTTACCAAATTTTATTTAAATAACCAACTTATCAGCTGATATCTGGTTTGTGCAAGTTTGGCCACTCTAATATATCATTTGCAAAATTTTTTTTTTTAATCTTTTTTAAACCAGATATCGAGTAAAAAGTAAGTATAATTAATATAAATTGAAAAGATTGATTAAATCGATTTAAAGGGAGTTTTTATCAATCAAGAATAAGAGAGAAAAAAGAACGATCATACAATTTTTGTTTTTTCCTTTTTCTGTCGATTTATCTCTATCAATTTTACTGTTCTATTCCAATTTATGCCCTTTTTCCTCTTTTGTTCCCACTTATTATGACTCAATGTACGTTTGTCTGTTTGACTTATTTTCTCGATAAAATTTTACCCAGCCTATTCATTTCTAACGAATTCTCGATTAACGTTGAATAATATATAATATTAAATTACTAAAGTACTTCTTATCTTTTCAAGAACTGTAAATATTATAAAATTTTCACATCTTTGGTATATGATATACCGGGCAATTCGCCAGCATCGATGTTGACAAGAAGATGATGCAACTCATTATTATCAGCGACCATTCTTTCTTCACATACAATCTTAACAATGCTAACGGATTATACAATTTATCATTTTTATTTAATACAATATTTCTTCCTATCTATTCTTCCACCTAAAATCAAAGATTGCTGCTGCAATTCATATTATTAGGAAGTTTAAGTTAGATATGTATGCATTCATATCTTATCATTTATTAAATAATTGCAATCTTCATAAAAGTACCGTTCCCTTTTTATGTAAATATAAATTTATGTGAAATTTTATTGTAATCTATGATATTCTTTGTATGTTTTTCTTTCCTTTTATTAAATATTACAAATGAAGCAATTGAAGAAGAGATGGCATTTCTAGAATGAACATCTGAATATCAAATATTTTCTAGGATAGCATCCGGATATCCAGTTTTACATCAGAAATCGTGTCCATCGTTGTAAAATTTCTGATGTATCGCATCAAGTATAGAATCTATTGTAAAAAGTTTGCAATTCTTCAGCATCATTTTAATTAGGGTTAAATAAAATTTTATTTTTTTGGATCAGTTGATGAGAATGAGTTGTAATTTTATGCGTTTATTTTTGGTACTTTATTGGCAAGTATCGATATCGTCTCTTGCTGTAACAGCTATTTAGTTAATTATCTTGATTGCAGGTATAGCAAACTTAAATTCTATTTTCATCATGAATATCAGAATTTGTACCATTGGAGCTTTAGCTCTTGGTGCGGTCTTCATAATCATTGGAATTCTTTCCTTAACTATTATTCCGCTGGGAGTAAACAAGCAAGTTGTCAAGGTTTTTGCTTTCTCATTTAACCATGAGATCTTTCCGTGTTTGTCGACAAAAGGCTTAACATTTAAATGTTGACATGAATAAATAGACAATTAAATGGATAAATAAGATAACGGTTTCATTTTCGTTATTTTAAATATTTGTAATATTTTTTGCATCATAATTATTAAATTGAGTAATTTGATAAAAATTAAAACTTATCTTGAATCTATTATGCTGCGCGATATTATTATTATTTTTTATAATAATATTTTTTAGCGACATGTAAGATATTTTAAGTAAGCCTTAATATTTTTATCAGCAGCAGTAAACGAATAACTATTAAACATATTATTTTTCAAAGGGTAATAGTAACTAAGAATCAATACCCAATGACTGGATCTAAAATTAAATTTACGACTGTTTTTAAGCAGATTCGATTACAGTTAAATCTTTTACATTTAATTATAAAAAATAAAGTTCTGATTTTTTAGCGTCTTCAATTTAGAAGTCTGATATTATTTCAGAATGAACATTTGGGTTTTGATGAAAATGGTACTTATAACGTAATGACTCAACGTTGGATTGAGCCGAAATATTCAATGAAGCTGAAGATATGGACTGTAACTATAACAAATCCAGATGATGTCATTGAAAATGGGAGCTATCCTGCACTTGTTGAAAAAGGACCTTATGTTTATACGTTAGTTGTTCATATTTATTTTATTATCTGATAATTGGATTAAGTTAATATTTGACATCATAACCTTCACTATCAATGCTTTGGTAATTGGCATTATAGCAGCAAATTAATAAATAGAGTTTATATACCTGTAATATACACGAAACATATAATTAAGCTTTTTTTAAATAAATGCCGGTCTTTTTCAGAGAGCGGCAAAAGAAAGTGAAAGTGGATTTCATGGAAAACAATACCCGTGTATTATATCGTAATAAGCGATATTATATTTACAACGAAAATGAGTCATGCATAAATTGTAGTCTTGATGATCAAGTTATCATACCAAATATTATTTTCCAGGTATGCATCTCTATTTTCAATATTTTTTTTTTATTTTTCAAAGTGTATGTATTTCTATTTTTAAAGGCTTCTGATAAACATTTACTTTAATGTTGTTTTGGAAAAAATATAAGTTAAAAAGAATCAGTATACTGTTTATTGTTCATTATTTCTTTGTTCTTAGATGAACAAGAATTATCATTAATATCACTAAGATTATTCAGTTTTGAATATATTATTCAGTTTTGAAAAATTATTTGAAAATAAGCACATATCTAGTATAGCTATTATTGATTTATGCTGTGAATATGTTAACATAAATTATCTATGAATCACACGATTTTTTTTTGCCCTTTGAAATTCAAGTTAATTTTTTTTAGTATTTGATTAATATCGTTGCTAAAAGTCCTCGATTTGTGAAAAATTTCATTAAATTAGTTCTTCATCATTTTAAATCTGAAGCACCATTCATTCGTGTCACCGTAAGACAGGTTTGGTTTTCCATTATTCATCAATATTCTTGTTTTGGGTAACTTCTTCGATTTGCTTTTTAGCTTAATTTAAGGAAAACGGTATCTTCTAATTATTAATTGGAGATAATTTTTTTTCAGAATAAGTTCAATAAATTGTACAAATGGATAGTAGTCCTACAAACTCCAGTCAACAGTGTTGTTAAATCTCTGTGCAAATTTGAACGAAGTGTTTTTTTTTTCCATTTTTTAGATGCTTTTTGAAGGATATGATGACCCGTTGATCGAATGGATTTGTAATAATTCTTTATTGAGGACCATATGTAAGATTATGGATATTCCAAAGCGCATAAAATTTTTGGTAAAATTTTCAAAGTTTAATTTGAAGAATATAGAAATTTGAAGATCTTTCTTTTAGTAATCGCCTTTCTGCAGAATGTTCAATATAAGCAAGAGTTTTTTATTGTATAAATATCCATTTATAATATACAAAACATAAAATGAAATTGAATGGTTCAAGTTTAGTAATTCCTTGGTAAATTAATTAGAAAGACTAATAGTCGTTGAATAAATCGATCATTTTTATTTATGAAAATTGTGTTTTTGAAAAAGATGATTGAGATTTTTCGTAATCTTCAATAAATATGTTTTCTTTTTTAGGAAAATGCTACAGATGATGGTGAATATTTGATTGATACTGGATTAGGAAATATCGGTAAAATTGGTCGGGTGTATGCATGGAACGGACGAAATGAAACACCTTGGTGGGGCACAGCACAGGCGCGGGGAATTAATGGAACAGATGGACAGTTATTTCCACCATTCTTATCAACATCCAATGACTTGCCCATTTTCCTTGGACAGTTAGGCAGGTGAGATTTTTTGAAAGTATAAATTTTGCTATCAAAAAACAGAAATTATAACTTTTATATTAGTTATGCAAAAATGCTTTTATAGTTTATGATTGTTTTCAGTTCAGACAATATAGATTATTCAAATATTAATCCTCTTCCAAAAGATAGATAAGAATCAATTGAATTCAATTAAGAATTTTCTGAAGTAGACTAACGCATTGATATTTTGATTTATCAAACTTTGATGTCTCAATTTTAAAAGTTTAAAGAATTATGTACGTTTTGAGTAGAATTACTAAGCTACTTGTAAAGAAAATCTATATATCCATGTTTTCCAATATCTTTTTCTGTCTTATTCTTGATTTAGACTTTTGCTTTCAATTTTTATTTTAAGATTTTTGAATTTAAAAATTATTAATAGACTAAGAGAAAAGAATAAGAAACCGTCGTCCATAATCGCGCAGTACTTTCTTATATCTTGCTGTGTTTGTATTGAGATTATAATGCATTCGAATTATTTTGCTCATCAAATTTTTTCTCAGCTGAACTCAGTTCAATTGAAAAAAGAAAAAAAAATGAAGCATTTGCGCCATCATTAAAATGAACAGTAAAGTATGGCTGACTGATAATTACTGGAGGGTTTCATTAGCAAAGATTTGGATGTCGATCTGATAGGGAAATGATAACATGTTGTAATCTTTTAAAGTTTCAGTAGCTTAATGTCATGAAGATCATTCTGTATGCATGATACTGGACGAATATTCGGGGAACTCTAAGTAAAAATAAAAATAAAACAGATCGTGGAATGAAATTATAAAAATTATGCTTTTTCCAAATAAATTATTTTGTTACTCTGTTTTTTAGATAATGGTCATTTCTACTTTTTAAATGCTGATCAACGTATTGAGCAACCTATCGAAGATTGATATGAGTAAGCATGAAAACAACTTTCTTCTCTATTGAAACATTTATTACTGATAGAATGAGATAAATAACTATTCAAAAGCATGATGGGAATGCTCTCATTCATCATTTATCACTTATTATCTATGGTTTGAATTTTAACAAATATAGGAGAAAACGTTCCTAATTTGACAAATATTACAAATATTACATCGAGAGTGTCAATTAATTTTTTTTTTCTTTGATAGTAATCAAAATCAGTTCTAAATATTTTACAATTGGAGAGTTTGTTTTTTCAAAATCTCTTGAATTTCAATAATAAATCATAAATAGTGGCATTCTATTTTTTTTTTTTTAGATGATATTTTTGGTATATGATTTAACTGAATTTCTGAATTTAAATAAATAGCTATTCAGAGTTTTCTCTGCGAGTTCTCTTATTACAATCTGATATATTTTAAACTTGTTAGTTTATTTGTTTCTTTACACAAAATTTTTATCTATAAGAGTTGAAATTTTGCTCCAATTCCTGGAAAATTGGAAAATATTTGATTATTGATTTCCAATTTTAGGAAGCTGTACGCATTTTTCCTGCTTCAGCTTTTTTCCCTTTTTTTCTTCTCTCTACTTCTTGTGAAGTACATATGAGTGATATTTGTATCGTATTATATTGATCTTAGCTTTTTTGGGGTAACAAAGAATTTCTTAATCGAAGAAATTGTAAACCTTGAATTTTGGTACGAGAGTTTTAATTATTTTTTACTTGACTTCGATCTGTTTTAATATGATATAGTTTATTAAATAATACATTTTCTATTGTTAACTTTGTGAGAGGAAATTGGTTTATCTTATTTTGGTTTCTTTAATTGTTTTGTAAATTTCAAATATAAAGTTTAAAGACTGATTTTAATTAGATGAAGTGAACCACTGATATTCTAATAAAATATGTCATATTTCTAATTCATTAACCTTCCAGCAAAATTGTTAGCATTTACTGCGGTTTCTTTGGCTATCAAATTTCTTCAGATTAAGATCGAGCTGGAGAGAATGACCAAAAGCTTTAATTTCTTTGAGATGGAAGATTTTTTTATCCTCTAACCATTTGATTTATGAAATAATTATAAGAAGAGCATTTCTCATGAGTGTCATATTTTGAAATTAATTTCAGTTTTGGCGTCCACTCACTTCGGCGCTAGCTTTATCAAAATGACCATTTTCGTCTTTTTTAATTTTTAAAAACGATGAATTTTTTAATTAGCAAACTATAAAATATGCGAATTAGTGTATTTGTCTAAATGCGATCAATTCTATAGATCATTAATTGATAGAGGGAAATTCAAGATGTTATTGTCCATTTTGATTAAAATTGATTTTTGATACAAGTAGAGATAGATTATTAAGTTCATAGCCCATAGACTTCTCTAATATATCCTATGAATATCACAACAATCCTCATTTGCTAACCTTATATAGCGCTCCCGTGGCCTAATGGATAAGGCGTTGGTCTCCTAAGCTATACATTGTGAGTGAGTGAACCAACGATGGGGGTTCAAGTCCCCCCGGGAGCCCACCCTTTTATACATATATATATATACGCAAATAATGCTCTATCCAAATGCTAACTTCTACTAAAATTATCATGTCAATCTTCTTTCTTTCAGGTAAGGTAAAAAAATACATTCAAAAGAGAATAGGAGAAAGTTAGAGGGAATATGTCGTGTTAGAAATTTAGAAATTTCGGTTTTAAAAAATAACAATTTGACACTTCAAACAGCTTCCTTTCTCTCATTCCGATCTTATCATTTAGACTTTTATTTTTGACGTTCGGCATCAGAAAATTAACATTTAGAATTTAATTCACGATGCACAAATAAGAGAATTTATAATGCAATTAATAAAATTTTTATTGATTGGTTATTTGTCAATCTTTTATTTAGGATCAAAATTTTAAAGTTGATTTAAGAATTTTTTTTATTATGAAATGAGTTATTTTCTAAAAATGAAAAAACATAGAAATGTAGAGTAAGGAAAGGATTTTGAGAGAGATTATAACTATAAATTAGATACAATCTCAGACGATAAGTCAGATTTTATCAACTTCTTTCGGTCTTTGTAATTTTAACTTTTGCTTTATTCTAGTTTGTTTTGAAAGATCTAATTTTTTTTTTCTATATAACAGTTTTTATATTTCAATACTATTTATTGTTTTAATTCTGAGTATTTGGACTCAGTGCATTTTTGTTTATGAAATTCTCATAGATTTAAATTTCGAAATTCATTTCAGTTTTTTATTTGGTAAAGTCACAGAGATCAAGTTTTTGCAGAAATTAATTCAGATGCATGAAAAGACAGATGTATAATATATGTAATTTCAGATCAATTTATTTACGCTACGATAAATCAGTAATACATGGACGAATACCATCATATCGCTTCGTTATTCCATCATCAGTTTACGATCCATTTTTGCCAGAAAATAAAGGATTCTGTAGTGAAGAAATACCACGCTATTTCGACAGTGATATACAACCTCGTCAGTTTCCAGCAAATCAGGCTTATTGAGCAATTGGGTGGAAAGTTTAAATTTAGGGATTTGAAATGAGGCTAATCTTCAAAGATTAAACCCATGAATTCTGGCTTTATCCTGTCAAATGATTAGTGATTTTTCTGATTTTTTAGAAGGATGCTTACCAGCTGGCATATTTGATATTGGTCGCACAAAATTAGGATCTCCTCATATCTATGCATCTGGTTCTCATTTTTACCAATCACCTCCACAAATTTATCAAAATTTCACTGGTTTTCGACATCCAGATAGCAACGATGAAACGTATTTTGATATTGAACCAGTCAGTTTAATTCTAAAACTTACACATTGGATTTAAATACATCTTTGAATATCTATTCTTAAAAAAGAGAATTCTTTATAATTTCACAGAAAATTTCTTATTATTGATCAATGATTTTTTTAAAAGACTAGATTTGCATTAAAATTTAAATTTCATTGATTCCAGAGTACAGGTATTATTGTGAATGTTTTTGGAGCTTCTCAAATTAATATTGGAATGATCGATAGCAATTTATAGTTCGTTTTTTTCCTGTTAATTTTTGCTATCATATTATTTTAGCACTCATCGATAAGAAAACTTATGGATGAAGGTAGATTGAAATAAATGGAAGCTTTGAATAACAAAGCTTTTATAGAATTCAGTTCTTGGTCGAGAAGATATTCTACTCTTTTTTAATTGGTTGTTATCATAGATTTTTGAAAAAATATTAACTGGGGAATGTTTTATTGCAAAATTTTATTTCCAAGAGGAGTTGCATTATTTTGCAAACTTCTGTGGCATGATTTTGATATGTAATAATAGTTAGAAGAATGAAAATTAGAAGAAAATATGATCCGATTCGAATTATACGACGAATAACGATGAAAAATGTTTCTAATAATATGATTTAAATGTTGATAATCAAAGAGAAATGTAATTTCCTAAACATTCAAGAAAATAGTTTCTGGAATAGTTCTTAGTTATTTTTTAGCATGTTTGATAAAATACCGACAATGATTGTACCTATACTGCGGATGAACGAGCTGATAAGCGTGGATGAATATACAAAAAAAGATTTGGAAAAGATTACATTTTTGCCACTAACAGTAAGTTATTATGATCTTGATTTATTTATTAAGTATTATGATCTATTTATTAAAAGTGTTGATGGCTAAATTAGTTGGTTAGATTGATATAATCTTAAGGCTTTTAAGATGTTTCCAGAATTTTTAAATTTTATTCATATACAACATTGTTCAACTTTCCAGAATTATTTAGCTTACTGCAGAGCAAAAATTGAAGGGTATATTGTTTGAACTTAGAAATTCCGTTTATTTTTATTACATAAAACTACCAATTATAGGCACGAATTCTCGGTACTTTGTTGGTAGGTGCAGGCCTATTTCTTTGGGCAGTTTTCCTCATAATTTCGTTGACAAGAATATACTTAAAAGTAAGTTGTAATTTAAAATTTTGGGAATTTTAATTAATTTTTCAGATCGAATTGTTAATTTTTACAGGCGTAATGTTACAATTCTAGACATTTTTTCCAAAAATATCTCTGTCCAAGAGAATTATTTTGATATAATTCATATGATTTTGGTTATATTTCGGAACTTTTCAAATTCGAATTTGGTTCTCTTGATTTGGTAGAGAAATAGCGAGGAAGATAAATAAGAAGGATATAAAAGAGGAAAACTGTTAATATAACAAAGGAAAGAGGAAAATTATTAATATATAAGACTTTTTAAAAAGTACGGAGAATTTATAAATAGATCGACTTTGAATAGTTGAAAAAGATCTATTAATTAGTATGTTTTTTCTGTTCTAGAGAAATGCTGATGATGAAACACATCTGATTGAAGATGCGGAAAACTGAGGCGAAACAGTTTCTGAATTGAACGAATTTCGAGTTTATTCGGTTCGTTTTATCGAAGGAAAGTTAAAAAAAATGCTTATGATAATCTCTCTAATTTTTGAAAGTGTTGCTAAGTCATTTGAACAACTGTTAACTGAAATTCTGTAAAAAGGATAATTCACAGAAATGTATATTGAGTACTGTAAAAAAATAAATACTGGAATGCACAATTGTTACTATTGTGAAGCAAAACTGGAAATGTCATATCGACAGGAATTTAGCAAGTCAAGTTTCTATTCTCTCATGCATCTTTAAAGACAGAAATGCTTGCATTAAAATATAAAATTTCATTAATTGAGTATTATGACTTCTATCACTGATGACGTAAAATACTGCTTTTTTGTATTTATCAAAGTAAATCGATATCTGCACTTTCTAAATGGCAAAACGACTTCTGATTGCATAAGTAAAACTTTTGACTATTCCTATTCTGGCTGCAAGAGCAGGAAAATAAAATTTTTTAAGATGAAATAATGTTCTGGAGTATCATGCTAAAACAAAGTTGAAATTTGGTGAATGCAGCTGATAAATTTAGCTAGGATAAGAATAATCAAGCAAACTAAAAGCTTTAGAAAATGAACATATCTATAGCTATATATATATATATGATAATATTGTGTGTTTAGGAATTCAAATATATGAGATATGTTTTAGGGTTTTTTTCAAGAGAGATCAAAAAGTATTTTTGAATTTCATATTGCCAAATTGTTTGAATTTCCCGTAGTACTGTTTTCCTTGTTCTCGAGAAAGTATCATAATACTATAGATGTTCATAGTAAATTATAATGCTTTGTCTATTGCATTTGTTTTTATATCGTTACAAATTCTAATATAAATATTTTGCCTTCTAAGATTTTTACGTCAGTTGAATAAAGTGTTTTACGTCATGAAAAGTATGTATCAACGACACCAAATTACTTGCAAGTCTAGAATCATTCCAACAATTCATTGACCAGGAAATTATTTTCCTATCTTAATTTAGAGTGAATAAATGAACGAAGATTTTTTTTAGTATCCACATAAATAATAAAAACGACATATTGCAAATATATTACTATCATCGTTTACAGAAAGAAATCCAACAATGTGGTCGTAGCAATGAGTTTGACTTATTCGATTGTTAAATATCTTTTCTAATATCTTTAAAAACTGCAATTCAAAATATGATTCGACAATTGTTGCATTTCAATCGAGAAAGTTTCCACAGTTTCTCGATTAGTCGAAAAAGTTCGCTACAGATTCCGGCATTCTGAATGTTTTTTACTGTACATCAATCTGTTTCTATTCTCTCAATAATTTTCGGCTATTATTGCTGTGCCTTATTTATTTTTTTTGTTATTACAGATATCTTTATTAATACCTGGCTAAAATTCAGTGGAAAAGAGTCGCAACAACTTTAGGAATTTGATAGCATTTAATACCAATGTAGCACTGGTGCATCAGTTTGATTAGTAGGATTTCCTACTTTTCGATATTCATCTCTTGATTTCTCGATTTCTTCTACAGTACCTATTATATAGCAACTCTCTTTTTCAAGGAAAGTTATTTAGCTTGAAGCAGCTTAAAAAGCTTAAAAATTGATACGCTTAACTGAAATAATCTTTTTAATTAGTATTTGTTTTCTGAATACTGCCTGCAGATGCAAAAGTGTTTTCTCGAAGCAAGGAATCAGATTATTTGAAATCATTCCTCCTCAATTGGTGAAGGATACTCAATTATTATTTGGTGCTAATAATGATTGGGTATTCTTTGAATTTGATAAATTTTATTCAAATTTATCAAAACCTGAACATTTCAACAAAATAAGAGACGAATAAAATCATTATCATGACCAGTAAAAGCAAACATCAAACTCAACAGGACGAAACATTATTGTAAAAATAATTCAACACATTCACGACATCCCTGCTATATCTGTATCTAGATAATTTTCATATCAATTAAACTAATGCTTTTTAAAAAGAGTAAACTGAAACGAATACTTTCCTATAAACAATATTAATAAAACAAGATAGAAATAAACTTGTAATATGATCAAAAATTGAGAAATCTCACAAATAAATTTAGTTTTATGGAACAGAATATGTTACACTGTTGAATTAAATTCAAAGCTAAGCTAAACCTATTTCCTGGTCTCACACGGATCAATCAGTATATTTAGACAAGCTAATTTTTGGCACGATATTCATGGATTGCAATTCTTGAAACAGTAATTTGCAAGCGTATGGAATTTTGATGGTAGCCATAGTTCGCGAAGAACGGCACATCTGACACCAACCTTTATAACCAATTAGACCACAATGCGAACAAACATCACCTACAACAGATTTCGAATGCTTGTTTAGCACCAGATTTTAAATATTAAGTGTATTTCCTTGAAATAAGTGAAGTCTTTTTCATGCACAGCTATTATTAAATAACTTCCATTTTCTCAATCAGACGAAGATGTGGGCACCATAAATTTTATTATGAATCCGACATCAAGATCACAGTTTATGTGTCTCAATTTTATACTAATCTAAATAGGGTTTATAAATTATGTGAAAAAAAAATTCCATTTTAAATAAATTTTAAATCCACGGATGTCTCACTTTGAACTCATCAGATGAGACCATTAATCTTTCCATAAGTAACATACTTGCACCATAAGCAATCAAGCAATCTCTTTCCATTTCACCTAATCGTAAACCACCATCACGTGCCCTCCCTTCAGTTGGCTGACGCGTAAGCACTGCCCTGAATAAATTTCAAAATTTTTAGATTATTGATGGAACGATTTTAATGCTCGAATTTTCTGTGATTTATAAAGATTTTTCAATGCTCTACTGAATATTTCCTCAATCTTTCAAAAGCAATTTTGGTTTTTTTCTAAAAATAAAAATCACCGCGGTCCTCTAGCTCTTGCATGCATTTTATCCAGAACCATATGTTTTAATTTTTGATAATAAATAGGGCCAAAGTAAATATATGCACAAAGCTGCTGGCCAGTTATTCCAGATGTTAGCATATCTTTTCCAAGATAATTGAATCCTCGCGCCGCTAGTTCCTCGCAAACAACATCAACCTTAGAATTTTTACAGTGTTTATGAAAAATTCAAAATTAACACAATCGAATGTTTAAAAAAATCATTTAAAAATTGCTTTTACATAAATACCATCAGATTTGCTGCCCTAAAAATAGTCTTTGCAAAAAATTCAATTCTGTGAAATATGCTCTTCTTACCTGATCACCACCAAAAGCTGTTCCGTAATGGAATTTGCCAGAAAGAACAGCATTTTTTCCACTCAACAATTCCATCAATTTTCCAACAGTCATACGACTTGGATAACCATGTGGATTCATAATCATATCTGGACACATACCCAAATCGTTGAAAGGCATATCTTCCTGAAGATTAATCTTTAATGAATTGAAAAAAATTAGAGGTTAATGAATTCGAAAAACCGTCTATTCTTCGCTTCTATTCTCAAAATTTCCATCTACATAAAATGAGTCTAAAAATAATTTTGAATTTTCAAAGCAAATTTAAGAAAATGATCAGTTTGAATAAAGTTTTAGGATTGCAGAAATACAATTAAAAACCAGAAAGTACATAATAAACTCAAAGATGATTTTTTATCGTGAAGCTTTGAATTTTGAAGAAGTAAAAAAAAAAACTCAAACCTGTTGTGCTATTAAACCACATACACCTTTCTGCCCATGCCTGCTACTAAATTTATCGCCTAATTCAGGCCTTCTGCAAATGGCTTTCAATTTCTTAGAATTCCAATTTATTTTCAAATCCAAAGAAACGTCGGAAATATGAAGTAAGCGAAAACAGAAATCAAATAAAGTAACTTATTATTTGTTTCATTTTTTAAATTAGAACTATACCTCGTTTGTCGCAAAAGTACTTTGATCAGATGAGCATCATCTTCATTATATGTCAACAAGACACGTTCTGCATATGATGGCACAGGGCTACGATACACAACTGAAACATCTTTGTATTCCACTTCATGACCACTAACTTTTGTTCCATCGTTGTTTGAAGCTGAGGCACTAGCTTCCATACTAACAACTGGCATATGCTTATTGATCATTACCTTAAAAATTTTGTTGAGTTTGAGATACAATCGTGATATCAACAATACCGTAGAATTCGTTCAGATTTAATGGAATTAAAACCTGTTTAGAACGTATACATGCGCCAACATATACAATACCCTCTTGATCCAATACTTGATGTTTATAAATGGGTTTTCGAGTTACTGCTTCAATAGTTGGCCCCATAAGACGATCGAATGTTTGATTGGGATATTTCCTCGCAGTTGCTTTGGCATGTTTGTAAACAAGACAACGACCGTAACCTGAAATAATTCAAATCCCCAAAAAATGGAAATAAATTCGGATTACCAAGAAAAATAGCTGAATGTTAAAGTTTTTATCAGTTCCACAGAAAACTAGAGCTGTGAGATTTAAAAATGTAGTTCTTTTTTTAAAAAAACGTCTACTGATTAACCTCGATCAAGAGAAGCTTTGTTCAGCACGAGCGCATCTTCAATATCATAACCACTGTAGGACATCACTGCAATAATAGCATTTTGTCCAGCTGGCAATTTTTCGAAATTACAAAATTCGATAGTCTGAAAAAACTACATTAACTAAAAGCAGTGTGTCAAATATTGCTCAGACGAAAACTAAATGAAACAACAAACCTTAGTTTTAACAAGAGGTCGTTGTGGGTAAACCAATAAATACATGAGTGAGTCTATACGCTTCTGTTGATTGTAACCAATTGTACCCATGGCCTGCTTCCCCATAGCACATTGATAGGTATTTCTTGGACTTTGATTATGGTGCGGATAAGGAATCAGACCAGCACATACACCAAGTAATGTAAACGGTTCTATCTAAAATCATTATTTAAAATATTAGATTTTTGAGACTGAAATTAATACAAAATAATAAAATATTGTCACAGCAGTTATTATATGTTTAATTTTATTTTTCCAAACGTGATATAAATCTTTTAATTTGCACTTATTTTGACAAGTTTTTCATTTTTCAAATTTGCAATTCTATTTTTGCAAAGACAAAAGTAAGAGAAAGAAATAAGTACTCAGAACATTGAGAATAGAAATGTATTAACCTCTAAATGTGTTGTATTAGAATTCATCTGACTTTCGTAAACAGCAATTGACGCATCATTCATTTCATTCACATCCAAATATTCAATCAAACCATCATCAACAAAATCTTCGAAAATACGACATCCTTTTTTGAGTTCCTGTAAGAAATTTCTAGAATGGTATAGTATGATTTCATAAAAGTTAGGAAGAAGAAGAGGTAGTAATAAAATTCATTACCATATATCTCAATTTATAACATATATATTAGTGATGAAAAATCTTTTTGCATATAAGAACTCTTATTCCAAAAGAAATATCTTAACTTCCTCTCTACTCAATTTGATATTTTATCTCAAGATAATGTCCCTAATTCTAATTACTTCAATATGTTCCTGTGTGACTTGCGGTATGCCATTTTTCACGATAATATAAGGTCGACAAAGGCGTCCACCATCACTAGCTATATAAACTGATCGTTGAGCAGCATTTGTTGATACCGAAACGAATTCATTGAGCAAACCATGTCTTCGAACAGCTCTTATGGTTGAAACTATTCGCTGTGGATCGATCGTCAAGCCAACGATTACGCCATTTAGAAAAACAATGTGATATAATCTGCAAAACAGAAACATCGAGATTTTCCATTTTCTCCCCATCCATTCCGAAAATAAGTTTGATATTGCAATTTTTAGCAATTGAATTCAAAAATTTTAATGAGGAACTTACGGATTATGAATAGCAGAAAAATGAAGAGCTCTTACATCTTCAACACCGGAATTATAAAGCAAACGAATTACAGGCTGAAAAAATGCTTTCCACAACAATTAATTGAATTATTTTACAAAAACCATTTTTAAAAACTGAATCTTTATCTGAGAAGGTTAATAATGCTAACAAACTTCCTCATCGCTATCTGTGGTAATATGACTAATGAGAGCCAAATTCTTGACAAGACCACAAGATTCTCCTTCTGGTGTATCGGAAGGACACAACATTCCCCACTGAGAAGGTTGCAAGGAGCGCGGTCCAGAAACCTGAAATTCGTAAATGGAAAAAATATCTAGCGTTGAACATAGCCTTTGACTTCTTCAAGCCAAATTGAGCAAATACAAAAAATGGAACCATTTTGTATGCAACTAATTCCATTAATCAAATTCATCATTAGACGAACTATGAATATTGGTTTGATAATTGTAACTTATAATCGCTTACTTTTCTGGTTTTCTCGAAAGTTGAATTGATTCGAGTCATCATACCCAATACAGATATATAAGAAAGTCTTGACAAAACCTACAAATTTTTAAGTTTACCATAACATAAGAATTCTGGAAACTACAACATAAGAAATACTAAAAATACCTGTGTCACTCCTTGTCTTTCCATTTTGAATCGTTTTTTGTCCAATTTCCAGTTGCTAAGGCATCGATTAGTGCATTTGTTATTAAGTCCTGAAACAAATATAATTGTATTTCGTGTTAATTAAAATAAAAACTAAGAGAGAATATATAAATACCATGTACCACATTTGAATGCTTACACAAGTACACAGATTAAAAAAAAAATAATGAAACCAAAAGATATGATGATGAACCTGACGCATATGTTTTACTATATCAAGTGGAGCAGCCAGCGTTTTGCCTAAACTATTGTCAGCAATTCTTTTCAATTCAGAATTGAACCTGGAAAATGTTTTGTTTTAAATTATTATCAATTATTTAGTTTCTCCAGAATATTTTCATGAATTGTTAGACATTATAATGCTTAAATATTCTACTAAATGAAGCTGTAAATTAAGTTAAGAAATGAATAAACCTTTTGAAAACATCTTCAAATAACAACGCAAGTAACGAGCCTGCCAGCTCTAACCGTTTATTCCCATAGAAATCACGATCATCACATTCAGTATCACCTACTTCCGCTTGCATTAATCTGAAAATGCATGAATGAATAATAGATATTAATTTAAACTACTTTCGTTACTCGAATATGTTCTATTACCAAGTAATTCAAATCCATGTAACTGTAAGATTTGTGCTGGATATTTTCCGTATGTTAATATATGAAAAACTTGACTTCTTGAAAAAACTCGAATTTGCAGTTTGGCATTTTGTGTTATTTAAATATTTTCAAAAACTGTGTATGATAAATATGAATTATACAAAAAAAAAAAGAAACAAAACGGTTCAAAAGAAAATAATCGATTCAAAAGGTCTACTTTAGCTTTCATACCTTCTAATCATTAATCCCAAATAAATAGCTTTCATTTTCATATTTCCGTCCGGACATGGCACATGTGCAATCATTAAATTTGATAAAAAATCGATAGCCTCATGTTCACGTGGCAATGTTGATGTACCAGAAGCACCTGGGCCAAATTTGCGCATTTTAACCTAAACAGAAAAATGAATAAAGTATAAAAAACCATCGAATTACTGCGACAATATGGGAGAAAACAGAGAAAATATAATTAAAATGTATTCTAACTTATTGCGAAAGAAATTCTAACATTTTCAAAGAAGAAACCTTTGAAGCTATGTATTCTAGTGCACCTTCTTGCGTTACAATTTGATGACTTGCACATTCTTCAATTGATGGTGCCATTGCAGCAACAAACTTCTCCTCCACACCAACTGCTGAAACGATATCGTGATCCGATTCGAATCCCATTGCCTAAAGTAATTACTAGTTTCATAACAATTAAAAATTCCTGAAGTCTCAACAAGGAAAGCTTATTATAGTCAAAAAATAATCTAGTCTTGCAACACTAGAAAAGGAGGACGAAATGCAAAATTATTTTAAACAATTGGCATACTACAAGCGCACATGCGCTAAATCAGTAACAAATAAAACAAAATTAAAAATCAAGTCATGGAATTATTCGCAGCTATTTTTAGTTCATTAGTGAAAAAAATGAATATATAAGTATTTGATAATCTCATAAAAAATTGCTGAATAATGCTTTTCTAATGCTTTTTTAGCGCATATTTTGATGGAATGTCTACCTTGAAAACAATGGCTACTGGTACGTCGTCAGAAAGTTGGTTATGACGAACATAATATCGTTGCTTTTTTTACTGGTAATATATGTTTTACTTTTACGTTCTTGTGTAGAGCTGAGTATCTGAAAGTACAGTTGAAAGTATAGTATCTGAAAGTAAAGTATATTTTAAACCCACTAAATTTCTTTAAAAAAAATAATGCAAAACTATTATCTAAAGAAAGGAATTGAAATTAAGAAGGAAATGATCGGAGAGGAGAAGAAAACTGAAGTAAAAATTAATAGAAGAAGAGCTGACAGTGAATTTGAATTTGAAGTCGGAATATCTTTACAGCATAAAAAATAAATGAATAGTTTAAATAAAAATAACTAAAATATATTGCGCAGTAAAATTTACAAAAATTGAATTTATATTTTTAAAGCTCAATATTTTGAAACATGCGTATATGAAAAATCGTAAAATATAAATTTAAAAAATTTAACACACTTCACACTGCAATTCTTTTTTGCTGTTTCGTCCAATCATGATACGATTTTTGGAGAGCTGTTCTTGGATTAAAACTACTTTTTCGGATCCGCGTATGATGAAATAGCCGCCCGGATCATAAGGACATTCTTGAACCTTCGCTAGTTCACTTTCATTCTTAAAAGATTATTCTTTCAAACTAATTTTAAATAATTTTCTATTTCAGTCCAAAAACCAAATTAAAAATCGCTAATAAATAAATTGTTGAAATCTGAAACCTAAAATGCTGGAGAGAAAATATATATCTTTACCATATTTTTTAAGACGCATTTGCTAGAACGTAACATGACAGGCATTTTGCCGATTACAAGACCATTCCTTAAAACACGCTGACTGCCACGAGTATATTCAATATCAACCGAAATTGGTGCCGAATAAGTCATATCCCGAAGACGACATTCATGCGGGCTGATCTTATCGTTAATTTGATTAAAACCTTCTTCGCTTGATGGCATTCCAACACGAACATCTAGATATCTGTAGTAAATTTTTCATAAGTTTAATTTATTTTCACCAAGCTTTTTTTCCATTTTTCCCTTTTCCTGATAAATCACCTCACTATAATCATGACAATGTTTTCTCAGCTTGCAACTTACTCTAATATAAAGATTCAAGATATGAAGTAAACACATAAATTAGGGAAGATATATTACTTCAAATAAAATGATGGATTGGCATCACTAGTAATTCTATCATTAGCTCGCAAAATTTTTTTGATTTCAGTACTGACGAAATAGTCATAGCTGGCTATATGTTGCTTGACAAGACCGCGAACCTATAAGCGTAAAAAATACACTTTTAAAACAACGGAAGTTCAGATTTATTAAATAATTCATATCTTTTTTTTTTCAAAACTAATTAAATAAAAACAGATCTTGGTTTTGTTTGAATCAATGACTGTTTTTATCTGAGATATAAACTATTTCGATACTAAAGACTAAAGTAATAAGAAATCAGTCGGATTTTTTTTATAACATTTCTTGACCATTCGATCAAACTTCCCAAATTAGCATTTGCATTTCCCTAATTTCTCAAAAATGAATTAATTTCTTCGGCCATATTAAACTCATAGATAGTTTTCAGATATCATTTAAAGAGTTATATGTGCGTATTGGTAGAAAATTTCAGTTTCTAATAAAGCGAGTCATTATTCGTAACATATAATTAAAAAGAAAATTTTGACTGCATAACAAACCATTAACAAAAAATGTCAACTGATTTGCATAATTACCTGCAAAAATGCTGGAACAAGAGTCCATTTATCTTTCAATCTTTGGACTTCTCCCATAAATTTTTCTACCATTTCCAATCACTTCAATTATAGTAGGTAATCATTTCCACATCTACAAATTATGCTGGTTCTAAATAAATGATCAGTTATATCATAAATAATTAGTTCTATTTCCGTAAATTATTTCATTTAATTAATAAACAAGAATAAGGGAAACTACTGTTTTATTTATAAACATAAATTATAAAACGAAGCACGATACCTCTTCACGTCCATTTCATATTACCTCCTTCGACATCAAAGGTATGTATTTTGAGGACGCTATGCAATTACTTTGTCCGTGTATGTATGTTATTTCCGGAAATATCCTAGTAGTCCAGTGCGATGACCTATTGGATCGGGTAAGGCATACGAATGATTGATATCATGAAGTATTAGGATATTCATGAAGCTTTAGATGAAAAATCGTAATAGTTGCGATGATGAATAATTCATTTCTAGATGTTTTTATTGGAATAACAATTTTTTTTATCTCAAAATGATGAAATTTTTTCCTCCTTTTTAGAGGATCACGGAAGATAGCATTCAGCATAACAATAACACTTGAATCAGATGAATACAACCATCAACAACAACAACACAAACAATTTTTTCTATTAGTTTCTTCATTACATTTTAAATGATGCAATTTACTGTAACCAATTTCACATCTTTGACAACCATTTCGATTTTGATGCATTTCTTGAGCACATTCTGAATGCAACGCATGCGCGCACGTCAACATTACAACATCTGTTGGTAAGACCGCATTTTTTTAGGAAGGCCGCATCTTTGCAAATTATTGGAATTATGAATTTTTGAATTTTCTTTTAGATTTCTCTCATTAAATAGCATCTATTAGCTTGCTATAATGACTTGCTATGAAGAATTTGCAAAGTAAAATAAAGATTAATTTAGACTGCATCTTTTAGCAAGACTGCATTTTTTGGATCTCGGATTATAATAATATATACTAGCTTGTTCTGAACAATTTATAATGTCAAATAAATGTTATTTTTAAAGCTCTTTTATTTTTTGCCTTTTTAATTTCCATCCAAAGTTATTTTTTGATTTCTTCGCTTTCCATTATTGAAATATGATTTATGCTAGGCTTTTTTTTAAATATGCCTAAGATATTGCAGATATTGTTGTCAATTTAATTTAATATATTTTTTTTTTCTCTCTAAAGGAAAGCGAAAAAAATGTTAGTGAATTTTTAAGGCTGATAAAACTGATAAGGATGAAGAAAACAATCATCTTTAAGCTATTATTCAATGACACTCGTACAAGATTGACTTTATCCCAAGAATAATTTCATTTTTATTTTATATTTAAGATTGGTAATTCATTAACTTCATATAATCCATTAAGCGGTCGTTCACACAACGAACAATTACCATGCCGTGATAAATATTGCTGCCATAACCATGAACGAATTGTGCGCTTACTTTCCTTCATGTCATTTTTACGTAATTTCTATAGAAGAAATCTTTTCCAACTTTTGAAGCAGAAAAAACATTTCTCAAAACTGAACTTAATCAAGTTCAAAAATTATTTTTGGAATTAGTCATAAGTATTTTTTTGTATTTTTTGACCCCAAATGATAACTTTAAACAAAAACGCAAAAAAAAAACAGTCCAAAAAATTAATCATACCTTTACATTATCTTTCCGAAATTTTTATTAAAAAATTTTCCGAAATTTCAAAACAAAAGAAGTTTTATTATATGTAATTTCTTTTTCAGTAATCATTATCACCCATTTATCATCTATCTTGAAATTAGTTGTATTCTTCAAAAGTAATTTTGATGCAATTATTCCTTAAGGTTATTTCGACAATGACTAATTTTAAAACCGAACTGCAAAAAACAATCTGAAAATTGATAATTTCTAACAGACGACAAATTTTAGCAACCTGCTCAAAACCTATCGATTCAAATGGATCCATCATTAGAGTGATCCGTTTATTTGGATTACTTGTTTCTAAAAAAAATTGATTCAAAAAATTTTTGAAAATGATCTCAATAGTCATTAACTTTATCCGATTTTTTTAGGAATAAAAATTTAAAACAAATTATGATTTCTGATTATTAAACCGAAATTAATGAAATTCCAAGAAATTTGTATGATCCGTCGAACAGAATATCAGTTCTTGTCTAATCCTATATGACCTCATCAGTCTTCCGACCGGTTCTCGGTGTAGTCCCGTATGCCTCAGCTCCATTGGACGAGGAAAAAAAAACTACAAGTTAAGGGAAACTATATTGTTCCTCTTTATCTGATCATTATATTAATTAATTAAACTCAAAACAATTTTGCGGAATAAAGAGTACCACAAGAAGTTTTCACTGCGAGTTTTTCTTTAATTACGGAATTTTTTATTCCTAATAATTGAAGACGTTGTTCCGGTGTTGCAGTTGTTTCCAGATTCGTATATTGAGTCATTTCTAGCGAGCCGTAAAGTTCTATAGCTGGCTGATAATTCGGCACAACAAACATATTATGGCGTGAAAAATCTATAGAATAATTTCTATGACTTCGTTTCGCATTATAAGTATTGAATGATTATTTCGCTTCCTTCCAAATATCGATAATGCTAACTGCCATTGCTTAGAAGTTTTTAAATATATTTACCATTTTAATTTGTTCGCTCTATTTTCATTTGATTTTAATCTTTTGCAAAATTATATCAAAAAATCAGATCAAATATACGTTGTTCAACAATTTTATAAAATCGATAAAATGATTATCACTGAAGGGTTACCTTAATTTCAAAGAGTCGACAAAAAACTTTCCAAGTAATTTTTGCCGATAGTATTGTCCGAAAAATAAGATTTAAAATTGCAAATTTTGATAAATTAAAGATTATCAATGAAAAAGTCATCGATGAGAGTAACTTACTACATTCTGAAAACGACCGCTTTCAAAATCTCAAAATCATCATTGTAGTTAAAGTATTGATTACTGAGTATTTTTATACTCTATCATTCATATTATCAGAATAGTCGAAATGAAATAATCGAAGAATCACTATGTTATTGTTATATTTCAGCATAAGCAATTAACAAATGAAAATCTTATTTATATTGAAATATTTCTATAATACAAAGATTCTTTGATTATTTCATCATATCTATATTCTGTAAAATATCCCCATAATTCCGATATACATATAATCATTCATTGATGATTCTAGATGAAAAGGAACGGATATGAAAGCTATCAGAATTATCTTCTCGGACAAATGCTTGTCTTTTATTCCGTCAATCTCAATATCTGGAAAATTTTTCTTATAGATATCCTGTACTTTATCAAATGTTATCGTTGATGACATCAATCAGGTATCATTTATTCAAAACTCTCGAAACTTTTATTCCTTTCCAAAGTATTTTCGTATCTCTAAACAGTCTCTCTCTCTAATCACTCATAATTTCAGCAATCTCTATGATCCTTTCAATTCTCGCTAATACACTCTATAATCCTATGATTGCTTGTCATCTCTTATATTTCTGTATTGTTTTAACAAGTGATTTTCTGAAGCTTCCCAAAATTCATCATTTTGCACTTATATCATTTACGTGTTATTTACGTAGCCAAGATGATTCGTCGAGAATTTCGATAAAGACCTTGACGGTATCTTAATTAGGTAAGTAATATGTAAATATAGAAATATATTTTTTCTATTTCTTTTATTTATCTAAGTCATTATTTGCATTTTAGTTGACAACTTATTGCGGTGTGATGGTAATTTTTTATATTATATTCGAGTACTGTGAAGTCATTGATAGTTTCCGAGAGAAGTGACTGATAACTTATGATAAATAATACTTGTATTAGTAAGATTAAATTTTTTTTGAAACTTAACTCTCCATGATTTTTTTAAATGCTACAAAATTTTGCACTTTACGACTTATCGAAGTGAAATTTATCTTACCCAAATCGTTATCATTTTTCCTTCCTTTTCTGATTTATATTTATCATTAGTGACTTTTAAATTCAATTATTTTCATGTGAGATAATCAATGTGGGAGTTGGCCAAATTATTTTTTATATATAATTTTCACCTTACATATTTTATCATTCATTCAAAGTAAAAATTGTTGTAAGATGCGCTATTGTTACTTTATCATAATTTTAACAATTCCTAATCTCGTTATCAATTTAATCCTTTAACCCTTATTGTTGTTTTCAATTATTGTACGTTAATGTGAAAAATTGTAGATTTCAATTCAGCTAAAGCAATGTGATGAGGAAAAAATGAAGACATTGATCATAGCATTATTATTGATCATCATATCAATTGCATTCTGATGTTAAAACAACAAAGAAAAGATGGAAACCATCCGGAATAGTTACGAATCTGTAAAATCATTTATTTTAGCAATAATCGAATGGCGTTCCGCTGCCGCAGCGCCTTATCTTATGTTCATCAACAGCGCTTTCTGGTTAGTAAAAAAGTTCAATTTTTATGTGAAAAATTTAAAAATTCATAATGAACATAACTCATGAATATTTTTCATCTTACAACACAATGTTTGTTAGCAATAAGAAGATTTTAATGGGTAAACTAATGTAAAAAGTTAAGTCTGCAGAAGATGTTTAAAGAAATTAAGCAGTGGAGTAGGTGACTTAAGTTTTAAATGTTTGTGGCCGTTTTTTTTTTTTGTCGCAGAGAATTAAGTTTTTTATTTTCTTAGGTGGAGTGTTTTTTATCTGGATAAAGAAATGCAGCTGCGATTATTGATCTCATGCGCTGTAGGTATCTTTAGTTGGGATATTTTATTATCGTCAAGTTATGAGCGAAGTATTTTGTTTCATATTTTTACATGGCCTATGCGAAGTGTGCTAAGGGTTAATTTTTGTTTGATTTTTGATAGTTGGCTTTACTGTTGATTGAAAAATGACATAACGAAATAAAATTTAGGATTACAAATTTTGATTTGAAAATATGCGTCATTTTACAAGCGAACTGTCGCAAAAAGTTTTGTCGTAAGAAATTTTGATTTCTTTCTATTAGCTGTAATATGAGCAAAGTGCAATTCTCATAATTTCAGAAATTGTTTGATATTTTTCAGACAACAAGTGTTGTAATGGCTTTATTCAGTGCACACTTCCTTTATTATACGAATTTGAAAAAGCGTGTTGGACTGCTTATAGTGCAGGTTTTCCCTTTCGAGTTTTTTAAAAATTGAAGAGACTACAGATCCAAAAAATTCAATTGTATATCTGTTGTCTGTCATTAGTTATTTAACTGCAATCCAAGAAATATGTTTTTTTAGTTGCATTATTAATGATAAACCCAGTATGGCTTTATTATCAAATACCGCAAAAAATTAACAAATGCTTGTATATGGCGTACAAAACAACGAAATATGTTGCTGAAATAATTGTCATTTCTCCTCTTTGCTCATTTATGAAATTCTTGAATATATTGTCAGATTAAGATGGTTGATAGGTTTGTAATTTTATGTTTTAAGACTGAAGTATAGTTTCAATTATTTCTTTGTCATTTCTTTTGCTGTTCAGAAATTATATCAGCAATTTCAGAAATATTTAGAAGTTCTAAACTTTTTTTTTTAGAAAGATAGAGACTACACGTTTTTCTGTTATCCTGAGAAGTAAAATCAAACAATTTTTATCTGAACTCGTAATTTTCTCAATCCTTGTTAAAGAAATTTAAAAGTGTTTTTAGTAACATTAGAAAAAGTCGAAGAAGAATTGTTGAGGATAAAGACTGCAGTTGGAAATATCTGTGTTGCAACGATTGCGAAGTTCCATAATGGAAAAAGTGCGGTGTTAAATGTTATAAATTCTAGCATATTTAATACTAAGAACTTCATATCGCGCATGGTTTATGAATTTACAAGTAAGGCTTTTAGATTTTTTATTGCTTTTTCATTTGCATTTTGAAATTTTTGCTACATTTATTTTCTACAGAATACTGTTAAATCCATGATGGTATATAAAATAAATCGTGGCTTTTTTACAGTGGGAGTTAGGAATGGAATAATGTGTACAGTGACAACTGCAAAAAATACTGTCATATATATAGTGACAGCTACAAGGAGTGGAATAGTATATACAGTAACGGCTATAGGAAATGGAATAATTTCTGCAATAATGTCACTCATAGATGGAATACTTTCTGGATCCTTGGCACTTAAAAATGGAATAGTTGCTGGAATTCTGGGATTGAAGAATTGTTTAATTATGGGATTCAAAAAATCAGGAGATGTCTTTTATTACACTATTATTACCGTGAAAGATTATATTCGCTCTGTACTTATCATTCTTCAAAATTCAATTTCTAACTTTTTTTCTGCCATTATGCAATGGGTAAAAACGAAAATTGTGGAACCGATTCAGAATGCTTTACATGCAATTATCCAGTTTCTGCAGTATTGGTTTTGCGCACATTGGTGGCCTGATTTCAAGTCTTGGCTTGCTCTGCATGTTATGTTCCGGTTGCAGATGCTATTCAACTATTTGTGTTTCGGTATTGTGTATGTTTTTTGTGGCTATTGGGTGGGTCCATTCGTTTCTTTTCTTTCGAAATATTTCAAATATTTTTGCTATTATTTTCAACGGTTCGTCTTGAATCCGATTAAAATGTAAGTTATTTTGATTCTAAAATTTTAACAATTTTAAATTATTCGATAATCTTCATAGCTGTTTTCTTAAAATTTTTTTTTAAATCTCTTTAAAGGAACGAAAATTTCACTCTTTAGTAAGATGTAGATGAAAAGCAAGCAAATATTTCTTGAATCTTTTTTTATATTTCTTCTTTTAGTTTTGTAAAAGAATATTTCAAATATTTTTTTTTGCTATTATTATATTAAATTGCTCATAGTTGAGCTAGTCGTTTGATTGCTCAATTAAGAATAATATTTTGAATAGATTGGTGTTTACTGTTTTATTTGCTTAATTGTTGATAGCATAATCTTGATTACTAAATACCGAAGAATTATTGCTAGCTAAAATCTTGTCCATAAATAATCCCTTTATTTATATGCCAATAATTTTTACTTTTGTTTTTGCACATTTCAGATGGATCAGGCTCCAAATTGATAAAGCTTTGACTTATATTAAACAGATGTTGCATAATTTGGCGATAGGAGTGCGTGATAGTATACTATGGCCTTTTTTTGTATTACTTATTTCGTTGATGAATAAAGTATCCATTTTCAATTCTTTTAATTTTAATTTCAGATTAAGACATATTTTTTCCTACTTTTAATTCTGAATGAGTTTTCATTAAATCAAGTAACAATAAGAATGTTTTTAAAATTTCTTGAATATTGAGTTTT
Source organism: Dirofilaria repens (assembly GCA_008729115.1). NCBI lineage: Eukaryota > Metazoa > Nematoda > Chromadorea > Rhabditida > Onchocercidae > Dirofilaria > Dirofilaria repens. The sequence goes on from SNRZ01000080.1 coordinate 50,724, forward strand.
ACGTGATTTACATGGTTTTCCGGAAATTATGTTAAAGAAAATCTTTTTATTTAAAATTCTATCATAGACATTCTTCCCAATATTTCTCAACTGCTTCAGGTATGTGCGTGTTTGTATCGAATTTTATTACAACCAGTAGTTGATGTATTGCATGAAAAATATAAAGTTTGCGAAGACTACTTGTTGATTTATTGCTTGGGTCCAGTTTGCAAAGTTTTCGTTGATCATATTCCCGATAGGTCTCCATTCTGCGGTAAGTTCCTTTCTGCATTTTTTTTAAAAATCTTTTGGTTTTCAAGTTCAGTTATTTTATGATTAAAAAAAGCTACTTATTTGTTCTATATAAAATGTGTAGTTTCAAAACAAATCGTCATAACTTTCTAGTGTTGGAAATCTTAATTATATTCTTTTTATTGTATTGTTTAGAACAACAAATATTAGCATGTTTTGTAATTTTAGTTTAATTTTATATATTTTGAGTTTGAGGCACATTTGCTTTTTCTAGATGATACAGATACTGAATTAGCGGATTTGCTTCCACCTGGTTTCAATGAAGAGGAATCCGACGCTGACGAAACTTCCGACAAACTTTCGTTACCAAGTCGATCGCTTACTCCGCTTACAGGTTGTTTTTAAATTCTTATGGACCTTTAGCAAATTTTTGATAATCTATTTTTTCAGAAATGACAAATTTATATTTCTGATTATTATCTGTGAAAAATCATCTTTTTTTAATCTTTTATCATCTTTAATTGCAAATACATGTCGATAATTTATATCTTTAAGTGTTAAAAAAGTTATTGCTTTTTTCTTGTTTTCAGAAGATGAACGTGATTTTGTTCGCGGCTTAAAATTCCCGAACTTAGATACTTCCGACTCGAGCGAAGCTGAATTCGCGCTGAAACCGAATCGAAAATTGATAATAAAAAAACGGAAGGCTCATCCGAGAGATCCGGCCCCGTCGGTCTGCAATGATGAGTTAATTCCAACAGCATATGAAATACAAAAGGATAAAAATAAACGTAAGAGTTCGTCGTCTACAAGTCATTCTGGAATGGCTTCCGAGAGTGTAGCTTCATCGTCTGCTCAGAATGGATCGGATGATGCAGATCTTCAAAATTTGGATGCGCTTAACTTTGAATCAGAAGATCGTCCACGATCAGAATCTTTGGGAGATACTGTGGAAACTCAAAAACCCGAAGAATGCAGAGAAGAAATGTCGAAAGCTAGAAAGCAAAACATAGATCAGAAGAAAATAGAAGAAATTGAAATTTGTGCAGGTGTAAATGCAGTAGCTTTCACAAGTGCTTTGGATGGTAGCTTCGAGGTGCTCGACAATTACTAAATTTATTTTTCAAATTTTTACTGTTTAGCTGCTCATTGTACATAAATAAAATATAAGTCTGGAAGTAGAAGGATTCAAAATTAGGAAGAAGAAATTTGTGCAATGTTTTATATGGTATATGGTAAATCGCCGTGTAAGAAATTTGATATGTTAAATACTTCATTTCTAAATCACTTTGAATACTTTTTTATTCATGCCTTGATATTAATCATGTCTCTTCTTACTGCCTAGATGTTTGAATATATTTGATCAGTAATCAAATCAAAACAAATATAAGTAATCTTATTAGACAATTAGCCAATATCCTCAATATCAGTTTTCCCAGGGACTTCTTATTATCGATTTTGATTTCGATATTGAGTCTTCATGTTCTAATCATAGATTTCTGTTCCTGCATTTTCCTAAAGTTTTAAAAGAAGCTGCTCTATTCTTGTAATATAAATAATAGCTAAGTGACATATTGGTTTTGAATTTATAAGTTATCACAAGATTCGCTTTTTATTTTAAATGCAGCAATATATGCTTTAATATATATTTATATGGTATATGGTAAATCGCCGTGTAAGAAATTTGATATGTTAAATACTTCATTTCTAAATCTCTTTGGAATGAATACTTTTTTATTCATGCCTTAATATTAAATGTTTACATCATATATTAACATTTATATATTGTTTGCAGTAAACGAAGCATTATATGATTAATATGCAACGGAATGTGTCAAAATTACAAAGTACTTTTACATTTAAGAAATTAAGCCTTTGGACACTGCTTTAGGCTTCAGTAACAAATGATTTGTGTGTGAGTAACATAATGAAGAGTGATAAGATAGTTATGGTCTACTAAGATAATAAGAGACTAAGATCGGAATAAAAAATTAAAAAGTTTTCTTTGATATTATTGGATATATAAAATAGCACTCCCCTTACATTCTTTATGGTTTGTTAAAAGATTTTTTTTGGCAAGGTAAAACTAAATTAACGGTAGTGATATTTCTTTTTCTAGAATTATGAAGCCTTTTATATAATCTCTTGTCTAAACCATAACAAAGTTACGGATTTTTAAATTTTTTAACCGTTCAAAAGCTTGGCAATTCAAATTACTTTGTAAACAATTAATAAATTTGCTTATTGCTTCAAAGTCATATAATTTTATTGCGAAAATTGCCCTCAAAAATGATGACTCCATTGATATTCATAAATATTTTAATAAGCTAAAAAAAATTCTAATACGATCGAAATCTACTAATCCTAAATCAGTATATCGAATAAAGATATTAAAATATTTTTTTTGAAAGAGTTCTGAAAACGAGTAAGGCCTGTTTGTATATGCGAAAAAAGTTAGATAAATTTCTATAATTATGCATCTTCAATGCTGTAGGGTTAGTGCTTGAGCGCGTTAAAATATATTATGTTTTTTTCGATAGAATAATTAGTAAGGATATGAATAATGAATAAGTGACATATTTTAAAGCACAAATGTATATTTAGGGGCACTGATCAACTCAGTTTGACAATAATAAGTCGAGTTTTTTGATATGTCCGATTAGTAGTAACAATAAAGTTTCAAATTATACTCATATAGAAATTGAAGCATAACTTGCAATTAATAAGATCGTCAGTTTTAGCATGCTTTTCTCATAAGAGTAGATAAAAATATACAAGTAAATGTGCACAAGGTGAGAAATCCAGGAATGTAGTAATCACGAATATTTCAATCGTGTCATCATTCGCTCCAATTCAGAGATGTTTTTCCTGTTAAATCATTAAAAATCAAAAGTAGTAGTTTATAGTACTAATTTAAAAATTAAAAAGAAAAACATTATAGAATATTCAGAAGTTCGATACTCTTTGTTAAACTTTGGAAACCAATAACGATCAAAATTATTTTGTTTGCTACCTCAATTTTTCATATATTTCCTCCCTTGTCATCTTTTGTAATCGTGGAGATGTTCTAGTCAGAAATGGTTTGACCGGTACTGATGGTGATTGAATCAACAGTGGCATATCATTATATGATTCGGCATGTGGAAGTGTTTCACGTGAAATAGAGAGCTGAAAATTTCAAAAAGAAAGATATATGCTTTGCTTATAATCATAGCAAACAGTAGAACATTCGATAAAAAGGTTAGTAATGGAAAAGATTTAAGTAAATTGAAACAAAAGAACAAGTTTCCAAGTAGTATTATTGAGATTGATCAAACTATATACTAATGGTATCCTTTAGCATTTCAAATGGTTATGCTATAAAGGATAATTTGGCCTTAGCTTAAAATAAGAAGTAATTCAGTAATACAAGAAAAAATCTCTTAAGATTTGAAGAGAAACCCAAATCATCCTGATATTCATTATAGTTGGACAAATAATGCTCGTTTTTTTGAATCCTAAAAAAACTGCAAAAAATAAATACTTACAGTAATCAGTGGTGCCTGATTTGAAACCGACAAATCTGACATTTCGTATTCTGATTTTCCGGCATCAGTAGGTGGCAACTGGAGTGATATAAAACCAATTACCTTATCTGATCCAAAAGCACAACGTTTCCATAATTTTACAACTAAGTTCTGACGACTTCTTGATACCTAAAGTAGTCAAAAAATTTGACAACTGCAATTCGAAAATCCAAAAATATCTACGTTTACTCCACTAAAAAAAAAAAAAAAATGATTAACAGATTAAAACACTATAACCTTCTTTTCATATTGTAACTTCATTCCGATATCGAAATTATTTAATTATAGAAAACAAACATTGAATGTTTCTGTCCAGTTCCAATCTGGATGTAATGTCCCAGCACGTACTGGTGAACTCAAAGTTCGTCCATCTTCTCCAATCACCGTTAGGTAAGTTGACGGCGCAACAGCTTCACCTCTAGTATGAAGAATATTTATTTACTTATTTTGAAAAATATTGTTACATGGAATCTAGAAAGTAAATAAAAATAACCTGGAATTGAATGAAACAGGTAAACGACGAGCCGAGTAAACTGTGAGCTTGATTCGATAAGATGGACTTGTTGGACAAAGCTCACGTATCGCCGTACGTGGAACTACGTGCGGAGAAGACACTGGAGTAGCTGGTGGACTGCTACTGCCAAGATTCAGTGGTGGAGGAAATGGTCTCAACACTGAAATATTTGAATAGTTAAAATTAATTTTCAAAAAATTTTATTAAAAAAAAAAAATTAAAAAAAAGAACATGAAGAGATAGGAATATAAATAGCAAGAATGAACTCAACTTGATCAGCGATCCTTGAAACACGAGGAGGAGATGAGGAAAAGGCACGACGTTGTACTGGAGGTGTTAATCCACTGGAAGCATAACGTAATCCTTTTCTAGATGAAGATCTTGATCTGGCACGAGTAGCTGATCCACTTTGTGGTAAGCTACCATCTCTCATCCACTCTAGCCTTTCCATTAATAGTCGTATATGTGATCCAAGATCGATTTTTATCTGTAGCACTAAAGTTATGACAATTTATTTAGTTAATAAAATAAGCCATAACATCCTCGATGCCTTAATTCCCATTAAACAATTGCAGGCGAGGAAAATGTCAAAAAATTGCAAATGATTAAAAATTTTCACTAAATTTAATTAAATTTAAAAATAAGCAATCAAGCAACACAAATTTTGAAAACAAACCAGAGCAGAGGCTGAAAATCCGGGACCAGCAAATAAATAATCTCGGCAAATGATGAAAGGAGGAATAACAAGTTCTTCTAAAGGCACCTGACAGCTTCCTAATTTTTTTATCTGAAAGATCCACAAATATTTGACCTGTTATTCGTATATACAACAAACTTTTTAATATAATTGTTTCGCAGGGTATAAAATGCTTTGAAACATGAAAAATGATTTAAAAAAAAGGGAATTAAAATGCATTTATTTTCTTCACTAAATAGTCAATAATATCGATGATGCCTCTATGTATACTTAAGAAAATTCATTATGAAACCAAAACGAATTAAACTGGATGTAAAAGTTCCCAATTTTTCTTTGAAAAATATTCCCAAAAAAAGATTTAGCTATCAATTGCCCATTTGTGGAAACTAAAACTACAGTACGGAAGTGAAATGAATTGGAAAAAAAAACTAACAGAATATTTTCCCAATGTGTTCAGTTTTGCATAAATGGCTAATACTAATGCTGATCGTTTCCATAAATTAACCAATTCTGGAATCATCTTAATCCGTATAACACGTTTATGTCGGAAATGGATGATACTACCATTATAAGATTTTGCATGTACGCGAATTCTTGCTTTTAGCGATGTTGACGCAGCATCCAACGATGGAAAATGATATTCCAACATAAATCTTAATTATAAAAATCGTAGAATTTCAGAAAAAATCCAATAAAAGTATCTAATTTTCTTTAAATTAATAATTGTAAGTTTCAACTAGATCAATGAATGAAATTAAAATTAGTCAGATAAAAGAAATAAAAGATGAATTACCCAAACAACGATCGTTTTCTAATCACCTCGTTGATAAATTCATCTTCTTCATTCATGCATATATCTTCCAAGTTTAATCTTACAAATGTAATATCTTTCAGAATACGTGACGCATCGATATTTTCAAAATCTTCTGCATACAAAAAAAAAGAAAAAAATGAAAATCAAATATTTCGGTACATATAAATACTGGAGGAAAGTAACATATCTTTAATTTCTGGTTAAATATGCAATAGATTAGATATGAGATTTCCCAATAATTCGATTATCTTAAATAATTAATATAAATTTGAACTACTTAGAATAAAAACTGTAGTTGTAATTTATACTAATAAATTAGCCGAGAATTCAAATATACTTACGGTAGCCGTTATTATGAATATATGGTGGCATTTCATTGTAATTAGTCATTTTACTTAATATCACTCCGTTTTGCCCGTTTTTTCCAGTGAATGTTATTTATTTCATCAAAATGCTGCAAGAAATTTAGCTCATTCACAGAATTTAATTAATTCGAGAATTTAATTTCGGGATTAAATTGGTCAATTAACCATAATTAATTACACCATTATGGTAAAAAAATGAAATCTAAATGCAATAAGAAAATAAATTTCAAAAAAATGGTGTAAAGTTTGAAATGGTGTGAACTAATATTGAAATAACATTGAAATTATATAATAAAGAAATTGGAATATGAATAAAAATTTGTCATTAATAAAAAAGAAAGAAATGATACAAATATGGAAGTACAAACATACGTCTCAAATATATCGTACAACTTTTGGATCAGATAAATTTTAAAGCCAAAGAAACTTGTCGGACCGTGAATTACCGAGAAAAAAATTGAGGAAATGCGGTTTTGTAAATTGATCGGAGCATGTAAAAAGATGGATAGAATTATCGTTTGTCTATACGTTTATTAGAGGAGGTAATCATTTTCAACAAGTTATTGAGATGATTTATCATACTAGTATCAGCAGGTAAATTTGAAAGTTCTTGATAATTTTTAGCCAAATCATTTTCTTCTTTATTATGCTTAATAAATTTAATTTATTAATAAATATTTTATTGGATGTTTTGTGAGATAGTATTTTTAATCATATTTCCAAATATATGTTTTCTTTTCACTTTAAAAAAATGCTAAATCATATTTTAAATGAATATTAAATGAAATATTTAAAATATGATTTAGCACTGCATTTATCAATTAATTAATTCAATGTAAAATATTTCTAAATAGTAATCTTATGATAGCAAATTAGATTCTTCGTATTGCAGAATATTTCACAACAGATCGAATTAATTTATTTGTTAAGTATTTTTCACATTAGGTAATTGATTATTGATATATTCAAATTAATATTATTGAGTGTAATTTGTTATGCTTTCAAGAAGAAATAATTTCATTATTTAATCATTTCGTAGAATGAAATCATTTTAAATTCTTAATCTCTTATGCTCTTTTTTTTCTTTCAAATTCAGTTATAGAAAATTTTTTGTATTTCAGTTCCGAAAGTAAATATAAAAATAAAATGATTTAGAAAGTAACTAATTAGTTTGGCAATATGTGAATTTATAAGTTATAATTTTTCTACTTGAAAATACAAAGAAATTGACTTATTCGACTATCTAACACAAATATCTTATATTTTACTATGATATGTGATTCGGTTTTTCTGGAAATATTTGATGAATTATCATTTAATTTCGTACATTTTAAATTTATTGTAATATTACGTAGTGTTTTTGATATTTGTTTTCGAGAATGAAATTCAAATATGTTTTTTAGGTATTATAAATGAAGCTAAATTGATGACAAGAAATATTTAAATTTTGTTATTCTTCGTATTTATCAACATGGATAAAAATTCATTTATCACCGCCAGTACTACTACTACTACTAGTAATAGTAGCATTGCTGAGCATAAATCTTCTCTTTCTGTTCCAATTAAAAAAGAATATATCAGTGATAAGCATGATAGTGCAAAATTTAGTTATGGTTAGTCCTTTATTGCTTTTTTGTTGTAAATTTATAACATAATTTTAGCTATTTATTTGCCTCTTTCATTAATTTTTCTATTCGTATAATTTTTATTGGAATAGATGAAAAATTTCTTTTTTTTATTTTCTTCTTAATCCTTCATCTCTTATAAGTCGTCCTTTTTTTTCTTTCAGAAAACTGTAATAGAATAGTTATGAACAGATCAAACCATAAATATCGTGGCATCAGTCGAGAATACGGGAAGAAAATTGCAAAAGTATTGTTTCCTTTAAAGCTTGCAGCGATTGAAATGATTTTATTAGGAATTTCTAAAGAAAAAAAACTTTGTTTATGAAATTCAGTCGGAATGATAAGATAGATATTTTATAGCGTAGCCCTTCTTGTATTTATAATATTTTTGAATGTCATTAAATACTTATGCAAATTTTGGATTCGTATAAACTCGGAAAAGATATTTTTCTATTGGATTCCATTGAAATTTATTAACAATGATTGATAATACATAATTGATTTTGAATAAGCAAGTAATTTTATTAAATTTTATTTGTTCATTGAGCAGTGATAATTCATTAGATAAATCCGAATCTGAGATAATAAAATTATTCATATTGTATTATGCTTCTTAAATATATTTGATGTGCATAAGTCAGTCTTGTGTGATTGCATAAGTCAATTTTCTGTGGAATTATCAAATTTTCTAATTAATTTCCGCTTCGACTCCATATATGAAAATATTTGATTCTATCTCAAAAAAAAAAAAAAGTGAAGAACCTTGGTTGTCTTGTGTTTTAATCTTAATTATTCTTTTATTTAGAAAAGAAGCATATTCATTCTCAAATGTATTATACTTTCAAAATTATAGCATCAAATAATTTTTCATTGCTGTATGAGGATCTTCGTTTAAGGCATTTTATTTCTTCAATTTGGAAAATTTGATATCTTTTTTCGTTCTTATTTTAATTTTTTCCATCTTAGGATGTTTTATTTCATAAGAGTTATGACAAGGTTCTTTTCAATTTCAAAGCTAAGCCGTTATTTCATTCAAATCTCACTGGTCATTTTTTGATGTATGTTTGGTCATCAATTTACTTTTCATTTATCGATGTTTTCAGAAGGCTGTAAGATTGCCCGTGAAAGATGTTTATGAAATCAAATCAGAAGCTATTATTTTGGCCGTTGAACAGTTACCTTGTCTGTGGAATTTATCTTGTGAAGATTATCGAGATAGATCAAAGCGACGCCAAGGGTGGTCAACTGTTAGCCGTATGCTTATTCATGATTTTGAAAATAAGGATCTAGCGGAGCGCCAAAGTATTGGTTAGTTTCGAAGTTTATGACTTTATTCATTTTTCCAAGATGTTTAATTTGTTCATAGTTTCTAGAAAACTGAAGACATTTGAGCTGTAAAAAAAATTTGTTGAAAATATTGTTAAGTATTTATTTAGAAAAAGAAATACAAAATAAATGGAAGAACATACGTGATTGTTATGTGCGAGATATTCGAAGGAAAAATGGTGAAGTGGTGAAGTCGAGAGGTAAACGAACACGTGAATACATCCATGCTGGATTGCTCGCATTCCTAAATACTTCATATGTTACAAAGTCAAGTTCTCTACATTCCTCAAAAATTGATTCCGAAAATACATATGATTTCATCCTCGATACCGTTGTGAAGCCTTTTTTGGATCATAACGCGGAGATTAATTGTGACTGGATAAAACAGGAAACATTGGAGGAAAAGTTAGGAATAATTTTGGAAGAACGATCGCTGGAAGATGATGAGGATAGCGCTTTTTTCTCTACTTTGCTTCCAACAATACGAAATTTAGAACCGGAGCAAAAAGTTGAATTTCGTTTAAGTCCTTCAGGCTCTACGGCAAATTGCCATAAAACAATCATCGCCGCCATTAATTTTACAGGCCGAAAATCTAGACATTGACTTTAATGCTAATTTTTCGAGAACTCCCTCTAACAACAGCAGCACCCTTTCAAAAATTGAAAACAGTGGTACTTGTTCCAGCATCCTTGGTTCAGATTCTTTTGCTTTGCAATTTCAAGCTGATGAAGATTTCATCATGTCTTTACGGATATGCAACGAGAATATTCTACATCATCGAGATCTTCGTTATCATCTCTGCCGCGTCTCAGCACTGATACTCAATAATTAAACTTTGGAAAAAGACATAAAACTTCGAATGTTTAAGATATTCGATATTCTTGTTTGTTTTTTTCGTACAATTAATCTTTAATTTATTATTTCCTAATAAAAACATTCAAACTTTTAAAAAAAGCTTAAATTTTTTTTTCATATCGATATCAAATTTAACATGTAAGAAGCGAAAACAAATAAAAACTTACCTAGTTTTTATATGAATATTTCTCAAATTTTTTAGTATTATTATCTTAGTCGTTTCGAGACTGAATATTTAAAATTCGTTTATTCATTATTATGATAAAATATTTCCAAATATTTTTAGGTAATTAAATAGCAAAGGATCATGTCTTGTTTGTTCGTAAATTTCTTTTGCATTTTCGTCTCGGAATTTTGCTGACTTAATTCAATTCAATTTTTTAAATCTATTTTCCAGTTTAGTTAATGTTTAGTTATTGTTACTGATTTCAAAGTTATTCTTCTGCATTTACATTGTTGTGTTCAGTTTTTCATTCTTTTTTTAAGACCCGTTCTCTGAAATTGTATTATACATAGATTTTTTACTGATCTAATTTGCATTTTTCGTCATAGAATCGAATAGCTGAATTGAATTTCAGACTTTCATTCCTGATATCTTATTCTATTCTACGCTTTGAGCTCCATCTTCTTTTTCTTTTTTTTGGAAAACTTTGCTCATTTAAAAATATCATCACCAATCTGGACAAAAAAAGACTAAAAATGCATTTTTAAATTTGATCAAAATATTGATGAATATTATTAGAAAGAAAAGAAGCTAGAGTAAAAAATAGATTAAAAAGTTCAAGTGTATTGTATTTTTTATAATACTTGAAACGTTCCTAGGATATTCACCATTTTCTTTCACTTGAATTTGTTAAATAATTGCTTATTATTCTGAAATCATGCATGATCTCCCTTTTTTTGATTTATGCAACTAGTTTATTTCAAGAAAAAAAAACGCTCACAGTTGTCTCGATATTTGTGTTTTCTGTTATTTTCAGCTTTTTTTTGGATATATTTCTTCCCGTATTTATGTCAAGTTGATTGTATTTGTAGAAAAATAAATGCTTATTTTATATAAATTGATTCATGACAGTTTTTGGTCTATACCAGAAAAACTGAAATATATTCTGGAAGATTTTAATTGATGACTGAAAGAGAATTTATCAATGAGCCTTAGAAATATTTTTGTTATCATCGAAACATTGTTAAAGCACAGTTGATCGGTAATAAACATTTTTTACTTACTTTATGAATTATGTCTATGTAAAATTTTTATATAGCGTCGCTAGAATGTATTAATGAAATATTCAGCAGTTTCAGCATGTGCGAATTGCTCATCAACAGCTCTCGACATTGCACGGTTTTCTATTTTAGGCAAGCTATGCAAATGTGCTATGAAATTCGTATAACGGCATTTTGTTAAAGAGTATTTAGCGGTAACACTGTTAATATAGGGTTAATTTATGATAATTTCAATAAGCATTGTTATATGTCAATCAGTTAGTGATAAGTTTCCTTTTTATTCAGGTTTATTTTTATTTGCTTTTTGTTTAAATAATATTACATGTATAGGTTTTTCGATATTTTGTTTTTCATCACTTGAATGTCTTGCTCTATTGAAGTATCATGATCCTTTGACCTTTCAGCTAATCCCTGTTGATAAAAGCGGATATACCGTAAGGCATATATTATAATTTACATATGTGCATTTTGTGCATAAATACCGAACACTGAAGGCACAATTACGAGAAAAGAAAGAGAGAGAGAGAAGAATGCGACAAATGAAAATGACACTTCAATCAACGATATTTTTCAGAATTATAATTGTTGCTTAATTTTTATGTTATAATCTTTGGTCTTTACTGAAATTGGCATTACATTTTTTGAAAAATTTTTAGACTTATTTTTTTCGTTTAGAATCTATTCCATATTCTTATGTGTTTCAGTTTCTTTCCTTTTTTTATGCGAATCATCATTTTTGACTTCTCCTTGATTTTATCTGTGTTATTATGATTACCTGTTTCAGATTTGTTAATTATAATGTGAAAGTAGCAATGGTAAATGGAATAGAAAAAAGCATTGTTTCCTTCCTTCTGAAATAGCTTTTTTGCATATCGTCATATCCTAATTTGGTTTGTTAAAAATTTGCTGCATTTTGCAACATTCTTCCTTCAATGCTTAAACTGTTCAATTTAATTCAGTTGAAGCTGAAGTTTGATAACTACTGATACGTTTATTTCTTATCAGTTTTCTACAGAAGGTAAAATTTAATGTAATAGCCATTTAACTGAACATTTTCATATTCATTTCTGTCATTGATTAATTTATGTAGATCGCATATAAAGAGGAAAATATTTTTTAAACATGCGCTTCTTCAAGAAAAAATTTCGAAGTATATTTTTATTTTTATTATGAATACGAAATATTGTAATGTAAGTTGTGCCACTGTGCATGAACAAAGCCACAATTCTATCGCTACTATTCCGATCTGAAAATTTTATTGCTGATCGATCAATGTAGAGATTGGATTAAAATTTCAGAAATAAAAAAAATCCTTCATTTTTATCAAAAAAAAATGCCGGAAATTTTGTTAATCGTAGCATTTTTTTTTTCTTGTTTAAATTTTGATATTTCCGAAAAGATGTCAACTGCAATGCAACAGGCAAATAGTAATTTAAATTTTCAGAGAAAATTCAGACTTTTTCTACCATTAGATGAGATTTTCTTTTTCTCGATCACATTTAAAGTGAAATGTGATTGTTTTAAACATGAAAGAGAGAACGAAAGGAGTTCAGCTTTTAAAATTAGAAAAAATTTAAGTTTTCAAATTTGATGTTATCTTTTTGGAAATCTTATCAATGCACTGATTTTGTAGCTTCTGTAGAAAAAATAAAATTTGGTTGCTGCTCTTTAAATTTAAAAGATTGCATATTTAATATATTACCATTTATGTTTGGTGCAAGTATGATATGATCGGATAAGAAATTTGCATTAAGAAGTCGGATATCCTAAGAGATAAACAATGGAAATGATGACATCTAGGAAACTTTATTTTTAGAAATGCTTTTTTTGCTTCTCTAAAATTTATCATCCAGAATTTTTTCAAAAGAGGTAAGAAAAGCATTAGATACTGTATCTTTTTTCCGAGTCGATATAAAATTTAATGCTATCTGACCAAAGGCTTTTTGCATTGAAATATATTTTCTTCATGTGATAAATTGTTCTTGTAGTTCTATTATCTACGTTTTTCAGCTTCACCATTATCAGATGTCGGAACTTACCAAGAAAAATTAGGAATTATTATATCTATGCAATTTTTTAAAAAAATTGCTCTATAAAAATCATGCGGATCAAAAGTCGAAATTTGGTTTGTAGCTAATTTCACAAAAAACTAGTACAATCTTGCAATAGTCTTCTTCATATCATTGTCCAGAAAAAACTTATATTATGAAAAATATCAATAATATTTTTCGGAATTATATTTCAATACAAGTAGCAAGAAATAGAATAATTTTTTTTATAAAAATGATAAAACAAATTTTTTTGATACTTTTTTCATTTGGAAAAATGATTCCAAAAAATTTGAAAATTTAATTTTTATCAACAATTAAATCAATGAAATATTTTCCAGTTTTTTATTAACATTTTAAAGTTAATTTTAATGAAGATCGAAGATGTTTATATCTTTAATGAAGATGTTATAATAACAAATACTCCTCAAACAATTATATTCTTCATACTGCTTTATGATGCGATGAAGCGATAAAGTCAAATCAACTACTCCGATGATGCTTAAAAATGGTATAAGCTAAGTGTTAAATATTAACTGATAAATTCTACTCCCTTTTATTTTTATCCAAAATGTTTTAAATAGCAAAGGAGCTGATCACTGAAACTGAGGAATGATGAAAAAAGTAAAGTTTTTTTTATAAATCATTTTTCTCACACGTTGGATATGAATTTCAATTGAAAATGAAAAATATGGCAGAATCCGAAACACAAAGAAAACATTTATTAAATTGATTTAATGTTGTTGCATATCAATCGCCATATAATCAAATTGTAATTATTGATAATATTGATTTTTTAATAAATCGTATTTTTGCATTTAGCTATTTGCAATTTGTAAAATATTAGATCACTGTTTATAAAATATTCAAAAAAGTTTGCATGCACAATGCATGCTTGCATTTGCATGATAATAATTATTATTCTATATATAGAATGTTTGCAGCGAATTAATAGTTGCCTTTTAAAAATTAATATTTTTATTAGTTGAAGTCCATTATTATAAGTAAAATATTTTATGTTAAAAAAAATCTACGATGAAAATTCAAAAAAATCTTTTTAGATTTAAAATTACTAAAGAGTTTTCAAATTATATTTCCAAAAAAAAGCTTGCATGCACAAATGCATGCATTGCTTGTGTTGTATGTTTAAATAACGCATGCATTATATTAAAACATACAGCGATAGATTTTAATTTCAAAAATATTAATTTAAAAATAAATTCCTTGAAATATTTTTTTTAACGAAAAAAAAAGAACGAAAGTAAATGAAACGGAAAGGAAGATTTGAATTTCTTTTTTGCTCTCTGTGCATAATATTGAATGGAATATAAACTTAAAAGATATAAAATATTCACAACAAACTAATTATTTCTCTTTTTTAAAAATTAATATCTTAGGAATTCAAGCTTATCGTTGTATATTCTACTGTAATTTTAATTTATAAAAATATTTTATAACATTCAATAAGTGAAATCAAACATTTATAACGAAAATCGTAGGAAATTATTGAAAATTAAAAATGAAAAAAGTAAATAAACGGTAAGAAAGATTTTGATTAATTGAAGTGAGAAAAAAAATTTCTTTTGTTTATTTATTTGTTTATTTACAAAATGTAAGTTAAGTGAACGTGGAATTAAGAAGTACTTTTTTTGAAAAAAAAGAGTACGTAAATACTACTTCATATAAACTTCTTTGCGGAATATATTTCTCAATTATATTTGCTTTTCAAATGAGTACCTTTTTTAAGTGAACAAATAGAATGATTGCAATTCTAGGCTTCATTTAATTTTTCTCTCCTTTTTTTCTCTCCTTTCTCTCCCTTTCTTTTGCTTTCTCCCCATTTCTCTCCCTCTTTTCTCTCTCTTTTCGGATAAATTCTTCGCATTCATTGAGAAATTACATTTATTTATTTTTTTTTGGATAATTTTTATAATAAAATATTCTTATTTTCAATTATAATTACAATTCAAATTAACACAAGACATATGCACAAGACATATGAAGTAATTTTTTGTATATATTAACTTTTGATCTGGGATTTATAAATTGGTATAAAAAAAGATGTGACTCATTTAAGTTTGTAATTATAATTGAAATGCGAAATTTACTAATTAGCATAGACTTAAAATTTTTCATACATTCACCTTTGATCACTAATTTATCGATAGGTATAAAGGAAACTGATTTTATTTTTTGAATAAGTTTTATAATAAAATATTCCTCCTTTCGATTATGACTGCAATTCAAACTTACTAAACAGCACAGATTTATAAAAGTAAATTTTCTATTAACCTTTGATCTTTGATTTATAATTAGGTATAAAAGAAATGACTTGTTTAAATTTTTAGTTAAAATTAATGCCTAATTTATAATATGATGATGAATTGATGCTTTTTATTTTCATAAAAAATTTAAAATCTAAATACAAATTTTTCAACTGAGTTCCAGCAAAATGATTGATTCCCTAACGATCAACTTATTTTTCTAAAATTCTATTTTAAATTTGATTTAAATTTCAAGTTTTGTGAAGATAAATTCCAATAAAATCTATCAGTCAAAATTGGTACTATGAATCAATTTCCTGGTCATGGAAGGTCGAGTATTTAAATAAGTATGCGACTGTTATTATGATAATTATCAGATCAATCAAATTTACATAATTGATTAGAGAAAGGCATGTACAGGATTTTTGTTGTTAGATTAATGAATTTTGACGAATGCTATTAAAACTGTTAACCTTTAACTCCAGAAATATATAACAATATATGTGAGATAATTATTGCAAACATTAGTTGTATCACTGTTAGTAAACACTGTTAAATATTCTAGGCTAGTAATTCTTTGACTTATTTGCAATTTAGCATATATGGTATTAGTGGGCCATTAAGAAATTAAGTTAAGATAATATTTTAATTTTGTATTTTTAAACTTTTTGTCTCATTTGGCAATTCTTTTCTTTTTTTATATAATAGTATGGAACAAAATGAAACATTGCAGAAAATGAAATCTTGGAAATTAAAAAAAAGTAAAATTTCGAAAGCGAAAATGATAATTTTATCATGAAAGATTTCTGCAATATCATCTATCAACAGAAATTTCCTTTTATAACTTAATTGAACAAATGAAATGAAAGGCATTTTATCGAAAGAATTTCTTTGAAATATTAAAAGAAAATTTTGAAATTCACGAACTGAGAATTTTGCGCATGGCAAATCTTTTTTCGCTTATTTATATTGTGCGTGCTGATTCTCATTCTTACTCAATAAAAACTTTTATTAGAAATTTTAAAACAACCTACAATTGAATTTATTCACTTATTTAATTTGCCCGAAAAAAATTTTATGATTTAACGGCAAAATAAAAGAATAGTAATGAGGAAAATTTCGAAAAAATTATTGGGAAAAATCGATCGCGGAATTTTCTCGACAATGTCCCGAAATTTTTATGACAATTTTCCTTGGTTTTCTTTCACCGTCTTTTATCTCTTATTTCACTTATTTAGAAAATTCCGAAACGAAATATCTCTTAAATGTTTGCATAAATCCCGTTTGATAATTTGATTTTATCGTATATTTGATTTTTGATTTTTACTGTATATTTTGATTTCATCATATCATCGTTTATTCATTTTATCTTTCCATTTTTTAAGTTGGAAAATTAAGAGATAATTGATAAAATCTTAAAATTTTTTAAAAAATTCGGATCATTAGAATATTAATAACAAATAGCAATAAGATTTGAAATGAATAATTAATTATTATCAAATGATCAATATTCCTGTGACATACTTTTTTTTGCTATTAAAATTAATTGCGAATAACGAATCGTTTAGAAAATCGATATATTCAAAATCAAAATTTGAGTTCAGTATAGTTATCAAGATTTTAGCTCAATTTAGTTTGTTAAAACTTAGATTCAATCTAGTTGTCAAGATTCAGATTGTGTTTAATTGCTAAAATTTACTTAAATTTGATCGAATTAATATTTGATTCCATTTATTTGTTAGGATTTAAATTCAGTTTAGCTACCAAAATTTCAAGTTCAATTTAATCACCAAAATTTTGTTTAATTTAATTGTTAAAATTTAATTCAATTCAATTGTTAAGGTTTGATGCAATTTAGTTGTCAAGATTTAAATTCGAATTAACCAATACAACTTAATATCAATTTAATTGCTGAAATTCAATTATTAACATTTAAGTTTGGCATAATATCGAGATTTAACTCCACTTTAATTATCGAGATTCATGTTGAATTAAATTTTAATTTTCACTTCACTACATGCTCTTGTCTAGCCATGAAATTAATATGAAATTATTGAATGTGATGTGCCTGATGAAATAGCATGTCTAATATTAGAATAGAAATAATAATACTTCATCATTAACAATTATATTCATGCAATATTGAATGATTCAATTATTTGACTCACTCATTAATCGGCAAAGAATTTTACAACAATTATAAAATAAAACTAAATATTCCTTCTATATCATTTGACTAACAATGAATTAAATAAATGAGACGAAAGATTCTTTGTGATTAAATCAATCTCTTTCAGATTGATAATTTGAATGAAATATTACACAAATGAATTTTTTAAAAACTACGATAAAAGATTAAAAAACTACGGTAGAAAGAGATGATAAAATTCTTCTAATTAACATTAGATAAATCCTAATATGACTCTTTCATCTAATTAGCATTTTTTTTTGAAAAGAAGCGAGAAATCAAAAATTGCAAAAACAGCAAACGAAATGTATTTTAATTAAAATAAATTTATTCAACCTTTTTTGGAAATGTAAAAATTAAAAAAGAAATAATATATATTAGAAAATTCTTTACAATAAAGTCAACGAACATTTACTATTCAGTTTATTATTTAATAATCAGAAATTGAATTCCAAAAGAAGGTTATTGATTAAAAAAGAAATAATTTAAAAGCTTAAGAATACGAAGGATAAAATTTTCAATTTATCTTTATCTTTGCCTATTTGAAAATTTCTATGATCTAATAACATAAGATTTGTCAAATAATTGATAAAATAACCAATATAAATCTCTGATATAAATTAAGTTAACTGATAAATCGGTGATAAATCAAGAGAAATACTCTTGGGAAACTTGAACGAAAGATTTGTAAGCCAGATAGCCTTACTGAGGTTACCATATCTTTTTACTAATCTTCACATAGCTAACTTAATTATTGATTACACATTAAGATCCAATTCTAATGTAATCACAAAATTTTATTCAGTTTCAGATTCTTCTCAGATTCTTCCTTTCTCGCAATTTCCCCATAATCACACAAAAAAAATTATTAAATTGTTCTTTAATTAATTTTTGATTTCCAATAAGTAGATAAATAAATGAAAGGAAAAACGAATAATTCTGGCATTAATTTTCTTAGATTCTGAAATTGATTTAATATCATCCATTTCAAATTTCTAGATCAACTGAACATCGTTTACCTTCAGAATCACAAAAAGTTCAAAATGTTTATTTAATGCTTCAACTAATTTGTAGTAAATTTTAGAAATAATAATTTTAGCAATTATATAATAAATTCATAAATTAAAATGAATTCATAAGTTTTATTAAAATTTCATTTGACTATCATTCAATTATACCTCTCTTCATCATCAGGTATTAAACTAATGTTTATGCTGCTGTTGCAATCCGAAATTAAAATATTTCTAAGGATTGAATGGTTGCATGAAATTTTTAACATAATTTATCTTCCTAAGCTCATAAATCATAAATTTGTTAATTTATAAAACTTTATTAAAATTTCATCTGAATTGTAAGAACTGATTCCAATGATGTTTCATTTTTAATGTGTTATGTTGATTTTTTTCTAATGATTTCATGAATGAGAAATACAAAGATTTTTTACTTGTTTTTTTATTTTATTAGCGATAAATTAGAATAATTAATCTGTCACTATAATCCCGAATGGCGCAGTAAATGTAACAAGCAGAAGATAATTGAATAAATTATCAATTAGAATAAGTAATGAATTATCAGTTGAAAAGAGTGATATTTAATTGAATTATCAGTTACAATAAATAATGAATTAATGAATTTGGAATTAACAGTTAATAGATTGAATTATCATTTGAAATAAACAGTAAATAAATTAATTGATTTATTACTTGCAATAAGTAATAAATTAATCAAATTATCATTAGAATTAGCATATCTGGTCTATCATTTCGATCTATTTATAATCTCCCTTATTTTTTCCTTTTTTTCGAAATTTTTTGATTGAGAATTACGTTAACTTTTCCATATTGTAAAAGGTTATGAATATATGATGAAGGTCAAGTATATCCCCTCTTCAGTGGATCAATTTTAATCATCTTGTCAGAATAATCCGATTTGATATTACCTCTCTTTCTGTCCTTCTCTTTCCGTATTACTACTACTACTACTAGTATAGTAGTAGTAGTAGTACTAGTATTACTACTATTATTATTATTAGTTTTATTATTATTCATTGACCCTTAGATTTACTTGTATTGAAGATAGATTAGAATGGATGGCGACGAGAAATAGAATATTCAATGGAATTGTAGATTTTTGCTAAAACTAAGTAGGATAATTCCTAGTCTTTTATTATCGAATGGAAGCAATAAATTTTGCTCTTAAAGAATCTAAGCTTCCGTGAGAAAATTTCGTTTCCACTCAATTAAAAAAATAAATCTTACAATTAATATTAGCAATGCCTTAGTTGAATTAATTAAGCTAAGATTAATTGCAATATATAACTGTGTTATAATTAATAATACATGTATTTCAATTGTTTTATAAGCCATTCAATTGTTATTAATAAATTCGCATTTTGTTATATGAAATTATCGACAGAATTTTGATAAAATTATTAATAAATTCTTTATTTATATAAAAAGTGCAAAAATTCTGGCCGATTATTTAGAAATTTAAAAATTTGACCATTTATGCATACCTGCATTTATGAAACCAGTTTTGAAGTTAATGGAAAGGTACTTTTAGAGCAACCTGCAACACTGCAACAAGGATTTATTGTAATTAAAAATAATTTCACCATAGCAATTATTTGCTTGTCGAAGGATTACTTCCTTTTTTTGGATGACTTTTTTTTGAAACTATAACAGGTTTTACATCTTGAAATTATAGATTCAGAAATTTTTATGAAAAAATGAATCGATCATAAATCTTGCATAAGTAATCATATCATTAAATGATTAATCTCAGAGAAAGCATTGGCATTGAATTAATCTAGCAATTGTAAAATTTGGTGTTTCGTTCTAGAAGTCAAGCAAACCTTTACATGAATTACTTCATTTTAATCACGAAATGATTGTATCATTAAGTCTTCGAGACGGGAAACATTGAATTATAAACAGGTGTAAGACTTGCATTTCCTTTTAGGAGTTAAAAACAGGTAAAATTTGACTAGTTAAGTTTTATTATAGAAATTCTTGTAATGAAGTTTGGGAATCGAAGAGAGAAAATCAAACTCTAGTAATTATAACAAGTCGTTAGCAAAAAATGATATTTCAGAAAATGAAAGTACACAATTACTACAGCAGATGTAAAATCTGATATTTTTTTCTAAAGGTCATGCAGATGTGAATTTTGGATAATTGAGTTTTACTTTAAAGATTTTGTTTGTAAAAGATTTGCGATATTGAAATGAATCGAATTTTATTAAATTACATTTGGTACGAAGTTTCCTTTTCCTTCCTTCCGCATCGTCAAGTTCCTTAAAAGCAATTAATGGATGGATGCAAAAAAAAATGCATTCTAATTAGAATTTCATAATGAAATTTAAATTATATTTCTATCATTAAGAAATATGCAATGCTGATATTTCAGCATTTTTCTCCTTCGCTCAATTCCCATCATCTTCATTTCTTATTCATTTCCATATATTTAAATGCTTTGATGAAACAAAGAATCGAAATATTTATTAAGAATGATAAATTATCATGACGAGAAGTACCCTTCTTTTATGTCTTACATTTTTCCTTTTTTTTCGCCGCTAATATTTTGCCTAAATTTAGTTATTCTTATATAAAGTCATTGTGATGGATATTTTGGTATTAAATTGATTTTTTATTATTTTCTTTGTTTACGTAATCTATTTTAGATATTAATTATTCATTGTGAAATTGAGCTTATTTTAATTCAACCTTCTGATAAATGCTCCGAATTTTATATCAACTAAATGATTGGTACAAATATTCGAATGATATAAATGACCTCTGAAAGATGATGAGTTTAATTCATGACCTCTGAAAGGTGATGAGTTTAATTCAGCTTAAAAACACAAATTCATCAAGTACTAAAAGTGTTCATTATTAATTGTCGATTAATCTTCTTTCTAATTAGTAAAAGTTACTCTCTAAGTATTGATTTTAAATTTTCGATTTTAATTTTTCTCTTCTTTTTTCGTGGGATAAAATTAGTAATTTGGAGATCATTTACCCAAAAGTTGGTAATTATATATGGAAAAATCATTTCACTTAAGAAATGATTTAATGGATTCAGTCCTCTAGCTATTTACCTATCATCAGCAATTTGTTGTTTACATATCACTAAGTAAACAAACTTCTATTCTCAATAATTTTTCGTAAACTATTTGTTGAGCATACGTAATAATTACACCATTGTCACAAACGCATAAAACGGAATAATAAATTTCATTCAAATTTCTCAAACTCTTCTTGCTGTGTTCAAATTTGCTGTTTTCAACATTTCATAATAAGATAGATTTTTTTGGAAAGATTGGATTCTATGAGAATGTTTTGTTTTCAGATGACATAATGTCTTTCGAAGAAATTGGATTGTCTAAGGGAATATTTCATTTTTTTCGATAGCATGAATCCCACTGAAGAAATGGAATATGTGAAATATTCCGTTTTGTCTGATGACATGAAAAGATTGGATAGAATAGGAATATTCCGTATTTCCTAATAGTGTAAATTTTTCCGGAACGATCAGATTGTACGGAAATATTTTATTTTTCCGACAACATAAATTTTTCCAGAAGAGTTAGATTTGCACGAAAATTTTATGTATTTCCAAATAAATGAAATTCTTCGGAACAATTTTTCCTGATAATATAAATTGTTCCGGAGAGATTAAATTGCACGACTATGTTTCATCTTTTTCGTTAATGTAAATCTTTCTTGAAAGCCAGATTATGCGGGAATGTTTTATTTTTATTAACAAAATAAGTTTGTCTGGAAAGATCGAACTGTACGGGGATATTCCATCTTTCGATAATATGAATTCTTCTGGAAAATTTTTCCGACAAAATAAATCCTTTCGGGACTGTTGAAAAATGATGGAATATTCCATTTTTCCCGATGAAATCAAAAAAGTCCTTGCTGGAAGAAACGAACCCTAAAATTTATTTTGCATGAAATTTATAATCTTTAATTTTTCTTGCTCTAATTTATTTTATCATTAATATTCTGAAACTTGTAATATTAAAAGTGATTTGATCTTTGACCTAATTTTGTTAAATTAACTTTTTATTTTTCATTAGAAAATATTCCGAAAAACAAATAAAAGTTCGAATATAAGATTGATAATTTCACTCTGCTCTCACCTGCACTAATGAAATATCTTCGTAAAACTTTAAAAATTTCATTTGAAGTAATTTATAAGGCTCCAACAAGTTTTAGGTAAGAGGAAATTATTATTTCGAGAATGTTATAATATAATCGAAATTTCAAATCTTTTTTGAAAATGTGACGTCAATTTATTACATTATCATTTATGCTGACAGGAAATTAAATGAAATTTAAAGCTGCTAATTTAAAGCTTCTGATTTGGCTTCATATTATCATCTTATGAAATTAGTCGTTCTGATGAATTCAACTTTCATTTGATCGATGGTTTATTAATTTTTGAAATATTTTCAAATATCTCATAACCTGCTTTTCTTGAATTTCATCTCTTATATATCACAGAGTGCTTCAATAATTTACCCTACCTTCATATCTACGGTATCTTTATAATTTACGGTATCTTCATAATTTAAACTTACTTCTTAGAAGTGAAAATAGAGTATGGTGAATTGGTCGTAGCAATTTTCATGAAGAAGAAAATTATTGGTAGATTATTTTCTTTTCTTATTAACATTTTTTTTTGGGAGGCGAATTCCTCGTCAAAAAAAAAAATTTAGGTAAAACTTTTTTTGCGAAAAGAAGATGATCAAAATGGAACAATTTTCAGCAAGAAAATGCCAAATGAGTTGAATATTATTTTGAAAATTTTTAAAATTCTTTTTTCATATTTTCTTCTTTTTTTGTCCATTTTAAATTGCCATAAGTCAACGTGGAATGGATAAGTATGTGATTATTGTCAAATTATAATCCATCAAATAAAACTTTCAAAAATGTTCGATTTATTTTTTTGCTATTTTATTATCAAAAGTTATTTATATATTTCGTCTGGAATTGATAGAATTCTTTTATTGATAATTAAATAATTTTTGTTGCTGATCATCTGATAATATTTCATATATCTTATTTTAAAAGTATTATTTATTCTGTACTGATATCTATCGATCATATGTGCAAGTCTGAGTTGATAAGTCAAATATTTCCTGCTAGTCATATACTATCTACAATAATCATTTTTTTCTTAATTTAAATATAAAATAAGTTTGATTCCTTAAAAGTTTATATCATATCATTATTATCTCTTCTGTATAATATCCTAAAAATATGCTAATTAGACATATCTAACATGACTTTTTCAAATGAATTTTCATTTCTAAATTTTTATTGCATATTGTAACTTTCATTTAAAATTAATGTTTATCACTCATTTTATTGCTTAATTGTGAGATGAAGATCGTTGGTAATTAAGTCAAAAATAAGCAAGCAAAAATTCAGATTCCGATGAAATATTCAGATTCAGCAGAAATACAAAAAGAAGTTAAGACATTTGTTTGGATGAAATATCACATCTTAATAAAATTATGAAAAAGAAAACATACTTTATAATATATTTATATATTTTTCCTATATGTTAAGAAAAATAAACTCACAAAAGACATTTTATTGTTTTGAATTTAATTTTAAAATTTTAACTTTAATTATTCTTTTCGTTCAGAAATATTTTAAATTCTAATTTTCAGGATTGAATTTGAATTTTATTAAAAAATCCTAATATTCTTTTTTTTAAAAAATATCCATAACTATAACAAATTCCAAGAAATCAATCCCATAACTTTTCTTTGCATCACTGAAAAAAAAAAACGAAAATTGGTATTTATTTCATTCACTATTTTCAATTATAATTTTCAAAATTATTTGTTAGCGTGATACACGCAATGTAGACAGATAATATTTTGAACGTTTCTTATCCGTCAATTATTATACCTTCGAATAAAACTTCATATTCTCCTATCAGGTTCTCGTATCATAAAAATTAATTATTTATTCAAATCATTTCTATTTTTATTTTTTCATCAAAGTTGCGAAATTTGCATAAAATGGATTTTTGAAAATTGCATGTAATATAGGGTAAAAAAACCTTTCTTCAATATTTCATGGATATTATAGAATCAGTTAATTCGAGATTCTGAAGATTTTGCTTTTTCTATCTTTTTTATGTAGTAGGAATTTACTAGTGTCCACTCATTAATTTTTTTTTAAATCCTCTTTAGCTTAAAAAATACATGGATACACAGGTAGAAAGTTCATGCTTATAATTAATCTCAAAATCCATCGAAAAACAATTGATAAAATAAAAAAAAAAATTGGAAAGTTTGCACAAAATTTCATCAGTGAATTTTTCAAAATTAAGTAGGATTAATGGATGACTTTTTATTGCTACTTCCAAAATTACTTTTTAAGTAACAAATAATTATCAGCTAGGAATGAACTTTTCCTATCTCTTATCTCGTTTCTCGACATGTAAAATCTATCTTTTTGATTGAAGAATTAGAATTACAATTTTGAAATTTAGAATTAAACCTTTAAATTCATGCACTTGATTCCCAATATTCACAACCAGATATTTACATTTCTTCTATTATTCTGAAATTTAATAGAAAAGATTGCCCTTTTGTTATTTAAAATATACCACATTTGTTAAACTAATAATAAAAAAAAAAGACGACGTTTCGGCTCATTAAGTCT
Organism: Dirofilaria repens; assembly: GCA_008729115.1. Taxonomy (NCBI): domain Eukaryota; kingdom Metazoa; phylum Nematoda; class Chromadorea; order Rhabditida; family Onchocercidae; genus Dirofilaria; species Dirofilaria repens. The sequence goes on from SNRZ01000080.1 coordinate 76,136, forward strand.
TCCCTCGATTGCCCAAAATTATTTTATGGCGCTAGCCATATCCTGGTACTATTTTTAAATTTTGACTTAACCAAAACTAACAAGCAGCCCTTTTTAAGTTGTTTATTTTTTCGATCCATTCATAAATTCAATTTCAATTTGAACAAATTTTTGAAGTAAAAGGACATTCAATTTGATGGAACAAAAAAAATTATTCGGCGAGCTTTTCAACTATTCGACAACAAAATGCTATTCAAATATCAAAATACATTTAGTGCGTAAAAAAATTGCCTTTATAGTAAGTTTTTAAATTTAAATTTTTTAAAATTCCCAAATTTAAATTCAAATTTTTTTAAAAGCCAAAATTCTGCTTTATCAGATTCTATGCTGTTTATTGTTAAAATTGTAACTTATTTTTTGATAAAAATGTTATTACTGAAATGATAATTACATTGATTTTTGTCATAAAAGTTTATTTAAAGGATAATTATAATTTGACAGATTGGAATTTGGTTCTATGTCTATATTTAGGATAAATTTTTTCGAACTAACTTTCATGCAATATATTTAACAGAATAGTGGAAGAATAAAATTTTCACATGAAGAAATTACTGAATATTTTAATAATTAACATTATTACGGAAACTTGTGAATGTTTTTATTGAAAAATATTAATATTATTAAAAATTTCAACGAAATTAGATAACCGATAAGCAAAATTTACCGTAATACTGATGGAATAGTTTTAGAAAAACTAAAGCTATGATAATTTGAATTTCGGAAATTTAATCTGAAAGCTTTTAGTATAATGATAAACTTATATAATTAGCTTGCATTCTTGGAAAATGCTAAGCAGACAAATTTTTACAATTACTTTAAAATATTTTTGGAAAAACTATTCTTTCCTTTTCTTCAATTTATTTGATTTAGATTATTTACTTTCTCGAGAATTTATCGAGAATTTGAAAAGTCAGAAAGGAGATGTTTGTTAAGCGACAATTTTAGGCCAATTTCGATAACTTTATCATTTTTAATATTTGTTATTTTCGAAATAAATCAATTTGTGTTTGATTAAGTTATTCATTTCAATACATTGATTTGTAATTATTTTCTATCTTTTCTATTACTTACCTGTATTAATTTTTACTTTTATCAACAAATTTTATACATTTCATTCTTGATTAATTTCCTTCTATCAGCGTAATGATTACAGATGAGTTTTGTAGTATCACTATCATAAGTAACAAAATTGTGGCCAAGAAATTCGAGATTAGTTGAGATGATCCGTCAAATTTGTCATTTCTCATTACTTTTTATCCTTCCTGACAAATAATCGATCGATTGATTGATTGATTAAATCGTATCGAAGTCGTAAATTTTATTCAGTAACTACCTTAACCATTCCACAATTTGATCTGTTTTGTTTCGCTATCTTGTTTGTTTGATAATACAGTAGCGGCGACCCTCTTTTATCTTTTTCATCGAGAAGGACAATTATAGTACTTATTACTTCAGCGAATCATTCAACTAAATTTAGTGACAATTACAGGTGAGCACAGGTAAGACGAACCACTTCATCCATTCATCTTTATTACCTCTCTTTGCTTGCTCAAACTCTTTTCCATTCAATTTCTACATTTTTTTCTTTTTACTCTTGCTCATTCTTATTTCATTCATCCATTTTAAAATGATAACTTTAATTTTAAATGAAATCCATGGAATTAAAGCCTAGGATTGGAAATATGGGACCAAGGAAATGTTTATTTATTTTATGCATCACTTTTTTTCTACCTTAATTTTACTCTGTTCCTCACCTGTATTCAAAATGCAGCAATCGTTTTAAATAAATTTGAAGGCTTAGAGCTTAATTATAGGGCCAAAGAAATATTTTTAGATTTCATTATTTATATACCATTTTTAGTCTGATTTTTGGCCCATTTCTGTTGATATGTGATATTGCAAACATATTTGTAATTTGTAGAAATTTAAAAGCGATAATGACATCTAATTTTTTTATCCCATCGGGTATTTCAATGTTTTATCACTTTGATCATATATGAAATAATCTTTTGATAATCATTATGAAACTATTGTTTTCAACTCTGACTAATATTTCCAATATAAACATGCTACTTTGCTAAATATTCGAGCCTCAACATACATTTATCACCATAAAATTATTCAAAAAAATAAAAGCTCATCACCAAAAATTTATTTGTCAATCATAAACACATGACAAATAGAATTTAGGTTCAATTAATTTTAAACTTTTACTGGAATAATATTTCAAAATATAAATTAATGAGAGTGGTGTTATGCTAATTAATCGTAAATTTAAGATAAAATTTTTAATCATAAATTCAAGAAAAACAAACAAAATTCAAATTTAAACTTTAAGAACAATATTTCAAATATGAATTAATAATTGGAAATGACATTGTAAAATTATCCAATTCGATTTCGAATTTTTTTCTGTCCCAAAAATCCCATAGCAAATACAGAAATGATTCATTTTAGTTTCATATTTTCGTAAGGTGAAATATCATTGCCGTAGACAAGGACATATATAAAAATAAGAAGATATTTCATTTTTTTTAATCATTCCATTTATGTATGTAAATTGATGCTTTTTTTTTTTTCTCGAGTTTGAAATATCAATTTATGATGGTTTCGTCTTTTTTGTCCCTCGCTTTACCTGCACCCTGAATATTTCAAAGGTCAAACAGATTTTAATTTGAATTTTCATTTCCTTTTTTTTCTTCATATTTTCATTTGTTTTTTCTTCTTATTTCCTAATATATGTATATATTTCTTTTTCATTTAATGATCAAATAACTTCAAATTACTATCTTTCTTTGTGCGCTTCAGAAAAAAAAGCTAAGAAAAATGCCGCAGAATAGAAAAAAACTTTATGAAGTAATTTTTTTTTAAATACGGGAATGAATAATTTACTAGCATTTTTCTCCCTTCCTTCCAATCTAAATTGAGCTTTTAGGTTGTTTATCAAATAATTTGGCAATGAAGTGAAAAAATAAATATATAAATGAGAATATGCAAATTATTTATTTCATTTCTTCAATTCGAAAGTGTGATTATAAGTTTAAGTTGTTGCTTTATTGAAATAATATGAATGATCAAGTAGTATTCTTAGCAAATCGAATTTAAAATCGAAAAATGGAAATTTAGCTAAAAGAAATAGATTCAATATTTGAACATTAAGCTCAGATCCTTATTTAAATATTAGGCTAAATCTGTTCTTGAGTACTGGGATATAAGTTTAAGTTGCTTTATTAGAATAATATGAATGATCAAATAGTATCGTCAACTGAATCGAATTTAAAATCAAGAAATGAAATTTGTTTGGCAGAAACCGAGTTCAAATGTTTGAGCATCAGGCTCAGATTCTTATTTGAATATCAATCTTGTTACTGTATAAATCTAGTCATTTATCCAATCATATATATGCTATTCATTTTCTAATTTTAACTGAATTCCCTCTAAAGTACTAAAAATAAAAGTATCATAATAATTATATAATATGTTAGATCAAATTACTGAAAGTCCGAAATTAAAATTTTATTAAGAACTTTCAAATTAGCTTACATTTTTTTTTGTTTCAAATTTACAATGCATTTTTTAAAAATACATTTTGATGTTCATTTGCATTCCCACTATTAAAATTCTAATTTTTGTTCTATTCAAAATTTTTCTGATTAAAATATTCTGCTAATTAGGACTATTCAATGGCTTCATTAAAATCATAATCTTCAAAAACTTTCAAAGAGTTAAAAAGAAAGCAAATTTTTTCAGATGATTTTTTTTTCATTTTTTTTTTTTCAGAAATTACATTCTGTTTTTTAATGTAATTTTTCTTGAAAATATTTCTCTAAAATCATTTCTCCTATGAAATGAAAACTTATTTTTGTCAGGAAATATGTCGGAAAAAGAAAAATATTTTTAAAATTTTATAATAATCATTTGCCTTTTATCATTCTCGACAGCTATGGGATTTGTGCTCAATTAATTTGATTAATTTCATTTAATGAAAAGATAAAGCTAAGTAATTTGAGCTATTTATGCAAAAAAAGTCAGACTTTGTTACTTTTTTATTTGTTAATCATATTTCTTGAGAAAATTATGGACTATTTTTCGTTCAACGAATATTAGCTTTTTTTAAATAAAGGGATTTTTAAACTTGAGACCGAGGCTTGATATCATATATCAATTAGCTGGGTATATTTTCCCGAATATTTAAGTATCTTTCCTCAATTTGTATCCATGAATGATTAAACAGAATTTTCAATAAATAAATTAAAGTCACTTTTAAATTTTAAAATGATTATTCTCGAGAATTAATTTCGTTTTGTATTTGTTATTGGATATAATTTTTGGCGGTAATGGAAATGAAGTTTTGACAACTTTTGAATAAATCAGATTTTTTTTTAAAATTGAATTTAAACATTACATTTTTATGTACATGAGAAACATTTATCATTTCTTTCTTCTCTCGCTTTTTTTGATTGTCAAGCAAGACATATACTCCTTGATTAAATGGTAAATCTCGGGACGAAAAATAATTATATGAAAACGAAATAAGGAAACAGGTTTTGGTATAAAATGAACGAGCAATGTTCTTCCGATCAACTTCGTCGTACTATTTTGCAATCGCTTTTGTTATCGTTACTCTCGTCTAATACGATGATTGGTTTTTATAATAATTTTGGTATTACTTTTTAACTATCTTTTACATATTTCTGAAAATTATGAGAAAGTTCAAATTGTTTGAAACTTTCATAACAAAAAAAAGATTAGTAAAAGAATTATCATAATTTTGAATGTCGAGAGAATTAAATAAGTATGATTACTATATATACGATAGGGAAATAAAATTTAAATTTAAATTTTAGATGCCTATTATTGATAAAAGTAAAATATCGTTAGTTTAAATTTGCGAATCACGAAACGCTTCCCGATTTGTATTCTGAAATATTCATAAAAATTTTATGAAATTAATGATGATTCAAATCAATTCGTAATTAATAAATGCATTGTTCAATTAGATTTGTTTAAAGAATCTCACTCATTAAGTTTCAGAATTATGGAAGGATGATTTTTTCCTTCAAGTCCAGATTATCTCTAATGATTTCTTCTGTTGGATTCAGATTAATCGTGTTTTCAAAAAATAAATTGAATCATCTGAAGAAATTCATTTTTTAAGTCATCATTTCATATTATTTTGCTAAATCAAATTTTGTTTTTTCTGATTTTTTATCTGACGATCGACAAAAAAAAAGATGAAAACTTGCTATTTGACCGAATACTATGCCAGTTCGTTCATGATATCATTTATGTGATTAGGCGAAACGATACTTTTTCTTCTAACGAATGATTGGTTTTAATCTGTAATTCGTCATTTTTCTGAGAGAGAAAAAAGGAAGATAAATAAGAAAAAATTCTAACCTATTTTGCAAGAAAATAATGCAAATCATTAAAATGATGGATTTTACAAACAAAACAAAGAAGAAAAAATCGTAAGAAATAGTTCAAAAAAGACGAAAATTGGATGAAATTTATTTTCCTTCGCTATTTATATTGTTTTGTTGGAAAAGAAAATTAATTAAATTTAACTCTAATTGGCAATCAAAATAACGAAGAAATTAATTCGTTGTTTTTTAAAAAGTTTCTCTCAAAGCCATTTCATCATTTATTAATTAAAGTTAAAAAAAATTAAATACTACGTAACCTTTCATTTGAATTATTTGTTTATTTCCTAATATTTCTTCATATTTCATCATAATAATTGCTATATTTACTCTAGAGCTAAAATTTTACATAATTCTTTTTTTTAATAATAATTTATCACAATTTTATCACAATAATGTTAATGCTAATAACAATAATAATAATAACATTATTAATTCTAGCATTAATAATAATGACGCTGTTGTTATTTTTACTCCATTATTATGACAATTATTATAATCATTATTATACCATATTATAATACCATTAATATCACTGTTGTTATTGCTTCTGCTTTATTCTTATTATTAATGCTATTATTATTATCACTATTATTGTTATACATTATTATTATTATTGCTATTATTAATACGATTATTTTTACCAACTCATTAATATTATTATTTTTTCTATTATTATTATTCCGTTATTAATATGATTACTACGATTATTTTTAGTGTTAATGCAATTTTACTAATATCATTCTTATCACTACTATTGTCCATTGTCATTGTTAATTATTGTTTATTTTTTCTTTATTATTGCTTCATTGTATTCCATTATTATCACCATTATTATTATTCTTATCATTATTACGATTAATTATTATTCTTTTACGACTATAATAATACTAATAGTGATAGTAAAATAGAAATGTAATCTTAAGGGCGTGTCCAACACAAACGTGAAGAACGATTTTGAAAAGCCACGCCTTAGTTGTTGGAAGGCAATATGTCCGTATCGGTCGGTCGGTCGGTCGATCGGTCGGTCGGTTGATTGATCGGTCGACCGGTCGATAGTTCATCCATCCATCCGTCCATCATTACTTCCGTACCGTTCGTATAATGCGTAACGTTCGTTGCTTTCGCTTTGTGACTATTCGCTGACCAGCGCCGTCTTATCGATATCATTTTTTAAATATTTCAATTATAATATTGTTATTATAATACTTCCAAGTGTTGCTGTTGCGGTCAAATGAATAATTAAAAATCTACGAATGATTAACTTTTGACATGCGGAATCACATGAATATCATTTATTAAAACGATTTGTTTATTTCGCAATGATAATAATCTCCGAATTTTTTTTTCTTTTTTACAAATAGTTCAAAAGTTATATTTCAATTATAAGAAAAAAAGAAAAAATTAATTTAATAAAAAAAAATAGCAAATATATTCATCGATATTTTCATTAGCATAGCTTAGAATTGGAAAAAAACTATGGATAAATTAAGATGGGATAAAAGATAAATGAAATTTAATTAAATTTAAACCAATCAATAGCATGGAAGGCAGAGAAATATCTTTTATAAGGTAAAGGAATGAAAAATGATAGTTTTGCTACTTCATTTCTCTCTCTCCCACTCTCTCTTATTTATCTATTAAAAATGATTATATTAAAATTTTAGGAAAAACTCTAGTCAATATTAGAATTTCAAAAAAAACTTAATCGATATTAAAACTTCAGAAAAAATTACAGCAAAAAATTATTCCTTTGAGCCGTAATGCTATAAAATTTCATCAGTTTTTTGTGTATGTTTATTTTTCTTATCATTTTAGGGAAAAAGATAATTAAGTAAACTTCTGATGGATGAGATAAGGAGGTTGAATTGAAAGAAAATAGAAGAAGCATAGAAAAAGGTCATTATCGAAAATTTTAATTGATTCATCACTCGAAGTTTTTTTTGGTTAGAATTTTATGACCTAAATATATAGTTTTCTAATGTATAATATTTAATTAAATGAAACAAAATTTCCCCTTAAATGGTTGTGAAAAAATTTTTTGTACATCGTTTAAAATATCAATTATATGTTTGTGTTTGTTCAACCTATCATTTTTAGAAATTTCGAATTCTGATTAATTTTTCAGTTTAAAAATATAATTATATATGATTTTATCACTGATCTAAAATTTGACAATGATAAAAAAAATCATTTTCGGGAGCGAGAGTGAAGAGATATTTTTCAGTTATAAGATGACAAATGATAACTTTATTATTTCTTTTTATTTCTTGTATTTATTTCAAAAAAAAAATTTTAATTCAAAATTAAAAGGATGACATTTGACCTCATCTTATTTTTGTGATTGTTACTGATTGGATGAATTTTATTTACTGAGACTAAATTTTAATCTTTTGAGTAAAAAATGTGTATTTATAATCAAAATTATGTGTTATTTTAGAATATAACTTTTAATTTAAAATTTCTTTTCTAATTTTTTTTTAAAAGACACTTTTATAATTATTAAATTTTTAAATAAATAAAATTTTAGGAAATTTCTGTTAGGATTTTACTAGAATAAAATCTAAGATAGGTGCAGTTTTTGCTAAGGTTAACAGATTAATTCATTCTCGAAGTAATAATGATGGATAAAATGTTGTGATCCGGGATAAATAGAATCCATAATCCGCTTTATTCCGGTACGGATAGAAATTCATTAAATCCGTTTCCATGTTTTAATATTCATAAATGATTTTTGCTATTCTTAATATTTGTGTTTTTTTTAATGCTGCGTTTGGATGTTAGTATAATTTTCTCATTCCAATTTTCATAATTAAATTTTGACAGAATTTATTTTTACGCAAAATTTAAATAAATGATTTGGCGAAATAAATGATATATTTTATAATTAATTATCATTGAAATTTACATAATTTTATAATTAAAAAAAGATTGATAATATTAAAATGTATTTAATATTTCAATCAAAATTTTTGCATTGAAATTTCATTATTCCTACTTTTTTTTCATTGTTATGAAATAATTTTACAAAAATGAAAATGTCAAGTGCACATATATTCTCATAATAAACACTTCGAGAATAAAAACAAAAAAGATTGATTTTTTTCGAGACGATAAATAAAGTAAATCATTTCATGCAAAATCATATCGTTGATATTCATTGTAGTTTTTTTGATAAAGAAATTAGAATAATAGTATTTAATTTCAGACTTCAAAAATGATTTCGCAAAGATGATGCTTATCACTTTTTTATTGTAATAATTATCATCTGATAACAAAGAAGAAGAAACGAAAGCATAATTTGACCTTTTACCTTTTTTTTTCGGATGCTTTCAATGACAACCCGTTATCGTCATGCTAATAAATCTTTTCATTATCTTGATATTGGATATGTTCAGTGATCGCGATATTTTTGTTGATGCTCGACGCCTTCCGGATATTTATTGGAATAGCACAAATGAAATGTAAGCTTTTTTTTTTCTAAATTTTCGAAATAATTTAGCAAATTTTTTTAATTACTAATTTTTAATAGGAGATGTTATTTCGAGAATTTTTGAAAACTTTTGAAACTTTTTAATAACTGTTTAACTCCAAGAATTACTAAATTTTTTTTAAAAAAATAATTCGAAATAAAAAATTCCTCCGCTGCTTCAAGAAATATTTATTAATTAATAATTTTTTAAAAATTTTCCTCTCAAATAAGATTAAAAGATTTTTTTGGAAAACTAATACACTTCAGGGAAATGTTATTTTAGCAAATTTCGAAATTTAAAAGAGTTTTTTTTCATAACTATTAAAAGTTTCAAGAATATTTTAATATTTTAAACTTTGTTTCCCTAATAATTTAATCAATTAGCTGGATTTATCTCTTTTTTTCTTAGTTCTCACTTATTTCGAACTTCGAATGATTCCTCGAAAATAGTTTTTTTGAACTTTTTTGATTTCAAAATCAATTTTGCATCTAACGATTAACTTAAAATTTTGCTATCAGTCCAAAATATAAAAATCCGTTTATACATAGTTTTCGTTTTTTGACTTCCGGTCTATCCGAATACATACCGGAACATGTGGAACCAATTTTATTTAAAGTTCAGATTTGCTATTTAAAAAGTTACATATTTATCCAATCTTTATTTATTTGTTTGTTTTTAGATTTATTATCATTGATGCATCATGTTTACTAGCTTCTCAACAACGATTAGTCTAGAAAATTGATTCTTTACTACGAATCTTCTAATTACACTTAAGTTAAGCAAACAGTGAGGAAATTATTAGAATATGATGACTGACCTCCGACCTCCTACCTTTCTAATTTCTATATTTGAGTACCACCTGGAGATTCTTTATGCTATAGTAGCAAAGGGCGAAGGAAAAATATGGTCCGTCTCAAATTTCGCTCCACACATGCAATCATAGTTTTTTTTTTTTAATTATAGCTTTTGCTAAATTAGTTCGAACTCATAATTATATCTATATATCAGTTTATTTTAACATTTCCTCTAAATTTATAGTTAACCTAAAATTAGCTAAATTAGCCATTTTTATTCTCACAAAAATTAATCCTAAAATGTAATTAGGCCTAGAAATATTAGTAAGCATTCAATAAATTAAACAGAATAAAAGTTAAATTTCTTGAAATCTAAGTATTTAAGTAAGCTAAAGATTTTTTTTTTCGTGTAGAAATTCTATTTTTATAGTTTTTGTTAAAAATTTTGCCCGGGAATTTTGCAATCAAAAGATTTCGATAACAAAAAAATGAAATTAAAATGACAAAACTGGTTGTTGAATATTTCTCTCCTTTTTTTTTTTTTGTCTGAAGTATACAAAGAATGAAAGGAAATTAGTTGACCTTAAATTGGATTACTTTTTATTTAATTTCATGGTTACCTGTGCAAAAAACAGTAGTTGGACTGCTGATTAAATTTACGGTTAAATTATTTCGAAATTCGAAGTTTAATTTTATTGCTAAAGAATTTGTCGAATATTTTTTGAAATTTAATTTATCGCTAATTTATTGGAATAATTTTATCATCGAGATGGGAGAGTTTTTTTTTCAAACTATCCCACTTTATTTCTTACACTTCAAGAAGTTGAAAGTTTGAAATTTTTCCTTCTTTCTCAACTGATTTCATTTGTATTAAAGATAATTATGATATAAAAATGTCTTTAGTGATTTAGTGATTTATTTCCATATTATTGTTATTGAAAATTTACAGATGAAATTTTAACTTAAAGAAAGCGTAAAACAGGAAAACTTCGAGTACCTTTGCTTAATTCTAAAATGGAAAGTTCCAGGTAGCCTTAATTTACTCATACTTCTCATTCTACCTTTATGCACTAAATTTGCTAGATGGAAAAAGTAAAAACACTGCATTTGAAGATAAATAATTTCAGATTACAAATCATTTTTCTTTTCTTCTTATCTTTTATCTTGATCATTGATCTTTAGCTTTAAATTTTTTTTCGTTAAATTCATTTTTAATATTTAAATATATATATTGTACATATTAAAGTTTTCCCTTCATACTTCTAGTTAGTGCTTATATATTCGTTTAATAAATAAAATTGGATTACCGAATAACTGAATAAATGGATCAGTGATTTGCTGACTTATGGATCAGCTATAATTTTCATCGTTGCAAATAGTGCGAGTTGAAAATTTGATTTATTACTTTTATCATCTGATCGATAATGCTTGAAATGAAAGATTGAATTTATTTTGCTAAGCAATTTTTTCCATTCAATATGTAAACAATTATTTTCTCACTTCAGATAATTTAATTAGAAAATTAATCAGGGATTAATATTTAAATTCAATTGGGTATTAAAATTAAAAATAACAAACCCCAAATGGAATGTGCGACAATTTGAAATTAAAATTTCGAAATTGTAATCAATCTTTTGCTTCTGTTAAAATTCGACAGATGGTTAATTACATTTATTTGTTTTCCTCTTTTTTTTTGAATATTTTGAATTTTAATTTTATGTATTTTTCATATTTTTTTGAATGCAAATTTTAAATTCTAATTTGGATATATTTTCTTTAATTTCTTTAATACAAATCCATTTCTTTAAACGAATTAGTTTTTACAATCAACTTTTTTTGCAGATTCAACAGATAATTCTTTTAGATAATAGAATGAATAAGAAAACAATAGAACAAAAGATTAGATTGTTTGTTTATTTATTTATTTTTACTAAAAAATTATTTGTTTACTTTATGCATAATAAATTATGTAATCGCCAAATGCGAAACTCTTTATTTGTTTATATTTTTTCTTACATTTTGCTCTTTTATTTTCATTCATACTTTTTGTGAAAAACGAGAAGTTTTGAATTCTTGCATTAGAATCTATCACAACTGATTGGATATTGGTATCTTTTGCTTTCAAATATTTTGAAAATTGGAATTGGAAATGATAAATTTCCAACCATATGTTGGCCTTATGCTTCCATTTTATATTTACAATTCCATAAAAATCTATTCAGTCCAGTTGTAACTTTCTTTGATATAGCTATGGAAAAATTTGCATAAAACTATTCCATTCATATTCATTAATCATAGAATAAGATACATTAGCATAGTTGAGAATTCTGTTATTCTCGAGAAGAATAATCAAATTTTAAATCATTATCAGAAAATGGAAATTAGAATTTAACTACATCAGAGAAAGTTGTCAATTTTAATTAGTTAATAGTTAGTTCTTATCTCATTTTTGCTTCCTCTCTCTTTCTCTCTCTCTCTTTCACTTTCTCTCTTCATCCCTTTTATTCTCTTTCTAAGCAATTAGTTTAAATTGAAAATTTCTCGATTTATTACATAAATTAGTAGCAATTTAAAAATTATCCCATATTTTTCCCGAATTATTTATAATGAAAGGAAGTTCAAGAAAGTAGTCAAATTTTATTTTTCATTCCTTTTTAAGAGCTATGTGCAACAATTATTTGTTTAATTGTTTCATTTTAATTCAATTCAAGAAAAATTGATTAAATATACTAAGTTCAAAAGAACGAAATATACTTAATCCGAGAAAGTAAAAAGCTAAAAGTATACAACGAAGAAATATACTTAAGTCGGGAAAAAAGGGAAGAAATATGCCTAATTAGAGAAAGTAAAAAGCAAAAATATACTTTATTCAAGAAAGAAAAAAGGACGAAATATACTTAATTTGAGGAAAAGAAAGAAATATGCTTAATTCGAGATAGAAAAAGATGAAATGTTGCTATATTTGTTGATATTTCGAATAAATTTGCAAGAGAGAAAAAAGTCTTTTTTTTATTAATAAAAGGAATTTAAGCTTTAAATTTTTTATTTTGAATTTAGAGAATTGTTTTGAGGATTAAAACCTAATTATACTTAATTCAATTATACTTAACTCGATAATAACAAAACAAAGATACTGGTGCCCATTGTTGATATTTCAAATAGATTTTGAAAAGATAAAAATCATTTCAAAAAAATATCAATAAAAGAGATTTAAAATATGAATTTTTCAATTTATTTCAAGCATATCAACTTTAGTTCGAATTTAGAAATATTTTTTCGAATACTTCAATCATTCTACTACATAATTCCTCATTGAATAACTGAAAATTAGTTAAATTATTTCAAATTAAATTCGTCGAATGATTGCAAATTCATTAAACTTTTTTGAATTAAGAAAAAGTTTGGTTTAAATAGTCCGAGAAAAAAGGAAATATTATCATGCTTTTAATTATTTGAAATTAAACTCTCGTTGAATGACTGAAAATTTATTGAATATTTAGAATAAATTCGTTGACAACCAAATATGAGTAATAAAAGTAGATTTTTTTCTTCTTGTGATTGAAAAATAACCTTTCAAGTGATATATATTTATTAGAAAAATTCTGCGAATTATTTTCTACGAATTATTATTCAATGGACTAAGAAACTATGATAGAACGAATCAATGCAAATTTTTTAAATTAATTTGTTTTTCTATTTCTACAATATTTTTTTACAGCAAAGAGAGAAATGAATGATATATTGGAAAATGGTCGAGAAAAATTTTTCTCGAGAAAACGATGAGAGGAGTATTGAATGACGTACAAAGTTTATGAGAAAAGACAGAGAAAAATTATTTTCGTAAATTAGATAAGAATTTACATTGAACTATTAAAATTAGCAAAAAATGCATTACTTAATAATCTATTTTTTACAATAATTATTTTATTGCTTCTTGAATATTTTAATCGATTAAAATTTGTTCAAAAATATATTATATATTAATAAAATTAACACAAAATTACGAATAACCACTTATATTATATTAATTTTACATTAACTGCTAACTTTAACCTACTTATCTGATTGCTCCCTTCATTGGCAAGAATAGTTCTTAAAAAGATTTTTTTATTTAGTAAAAATTTTTTATTCTTTTCTAATTTAGCGAAATAACTTTTTTCATAGATTTAAATGAAGCGAGTAATCAATAGGTCAGAGGTTATAGCAGTTGATAAAGAATTAGCAATCAAATAAACTTGGTAAAAATTATTTTTTTGAAGTTTTAAAAAAAATAAAATTTTATACTTTTTTTTGAACATTACATTTGAAATTTAAAGTTTTTCTTTTTTCCCCACTTCTCTCTCTCTTTTTCTCTCCCTCTCTCTTTCTTTCTCTTCTTTTTTATTGTTAACTATCAAATTTGATGTGCAAATTCGCTAATCCATTGATAAATTCTCTTTCCGGATGTTGTCCTTAGCGTGTAAATATTTTGCGTCTACTAACTCACAGCTTTTCTATTTTACGAGGGAATTTAAATTCAAATTTAAATTTTTTCAACTTTTTAACCTTTACTTTCTATGGTGTTGACACCTAGAACTATGAAATATAAACTTCTAATTAATATTTTCATTAAATTATCACAATCCATAGGTAATCCTTAGGCCAAATTCGTGGAAAAATTAAATTGACCGTCAGAAGTTTCATAGATAATAATGCTAAATTAAAATTCTTTTCTCTCCTCACTATCAATTTATAAATTAATTTCCTAGTTGAAATTTCGATTAAAATAATTATGACCTCTGAATATGACCTTTGTATCATTCGTAGAGGGATCAAATATTTCTTTGGAAGTCTCATAAGTAACAATATTTTGATAAGTAATTCCAATGCATTGAATTGAATGAAAATTGAATGAAATTTCTTGGCATTTGAAATTCTGTTATATTGGCATGTTAATGAGTAGTAGTGGAAATAGATCCTTCCGGATTTTAGAATCTGAAAGCATAAACTTTTGCGGCCTTCATCATTGCATTTTATATTTCGATAGGAACATTTACGAGAAAATGAGCTGCATGCATGTCTCATGCTTCATGCATTATTTCATACTCAATAGCATGCATTGCGAGAGAATTAGCTGCATGCATGCAATTGCAATTTCTTAAATTAGTCAAGAAGCAATGCATTTAGAAATCTTTGTTTGGAAGGTAAAATAGATGACAAGCTTGAAGGGATATATCGAATTATATGCAGAAAGGCAAATCATTAACTAGTGGCTGATGTTGTGTTGATGAAGCAAGGCAAGGCCTATTTTGCTTAATCATAGGCCATTGGCCACAAATACATAACATACACAGTCGCATTACAATTTCATCTTCTTCTAATAAGACTACTTGGAAGAAATCCAATAAAATTAATAATTTGAATAAGCTCAATTTTCTCATCTTTCATTATAAAATGCGAATGAAACTGTTGAAAAATTAAAAATTATGCTATTGGAAATCTTTTCCTCTGCAATGGAAAATTTCAACACTTCGAAAAAATCGCAATTTCAAAATTTAAATTTTTCAATTTTTGCTTATTCAGCAGAAAAATGAAAGCGATTCGCAAATATGTATGTGCGAATTTTGATAATGTAATATTTTATCCAAACCTAGTCTATCTGGGACAAAATTAAATTTGAAAATCTTTCGAGAGGAAAAATTTCAACATTTCGAGAAATTTCTCGGCTTTGTTCATTTGAAAGAAGAAAGATGTCATAGCATGACATTTTCTCCCAATTTATCACATTATTTGGTAGTATCGGAATTTGATAAAATAGGAATGAAATCATTGAGAAATTGGAAATTATAGGTATATTGAAAATTTTTCGAAATCAAAATTTCAAACATTTTCGGGATTTTTCTCAATGTTGCTCATTTCAAAGAAGAAAGTGATAACATGTGTTAACATATTGATAATATAATATTTTATCCGATCAGTCGTATATCCATTATTTGGTGCAAAATAACAATGAGATTATTGGGAAATTTGAAATTATTGACGTTGAAAATCTTTTAAAATGAAAATTTTTAATATTTCGAGAAATTCCTCAACTTTTTGCCTATTTGTAAGTGAAAATAATAATATATCGATAATCTAATATCTTATCCAATTATCACATACTATAAAGGCTCTTCAAAAAAGCCTAATGAAAGGATCAAGCTTGTTTTTTTTTTTTCATTTAAAAATTTTTTTTAAGATAAGCATTTCGTAGGACCAATATATAAATGGCATCACATTTATTTCTCTTTGCTAGGCTTATTTAGTAAGAAAAAATATGCCCTTTTTTTTCTTAGCTGAATGCTAAAGTAGCAATTGTCTGAAATTAGATTCTCTTCTTTTTTCTAATCTTCATATCACCCTGATAACATTAAATAATTCCATTTTATAAATTTCTTCATCTATTTTTCTCCTCCTAACAACAATCACTTTATTAAGCCTAAAATAATTTAAATTCAAAACGAAAATTTTTATTTAAAACGGAAAAATCATCAAAATTTTTTTTCTCATCGCATGCAAAAGTTATTTCCAATAATATTTTATTAGATTTTCTGAAAAAATTTTCGCTAATTTAAATTTGAAAGAAAATATTATTTAATATAATTTATTCCCAAATAAACCCTTACCAATAAACTAATGAGTTAGTGACACAAATGGGTAAATTACTATTGTAAGGATGAGTAATTGATTACTTGATTAATTAATTAGTATAAAAATTAATTAAGCGATTAATATTTAAGACATTTTTAAGTAAAAATGTTGAGATATCATATTGAAATATTTCATTTATTCATATCATATTTTCCATAATGCTTATAGTCATAATCTTATATCTTCTTGGGAATAAATAATTAGCGAATTAATTAAGTAGCATGATACACTACGCAGGATTATTATAGTTTTTGATACTTCAAATTTAAGACATTTCAAACAATGTTGAAAGATTATCATATCATAGTACAATATTCCAAATCATTTATCATATTTTTCAAATTACAACGATATTTTATTCTCCCTAATTAATTAATGATGGCATTCTATATAAAATTATTATAATTTTTACTCCAAATTTAAGACATTTCAAATAGTACTGAAAAGATTATCATATCATATTGCAATCCTCCAAATCATTTATTATATTTTATCAGCAACTTTCAAATAGGTTATACACAACGAGAGAAGAGATATATCTCGAGAACATATATATATTATATATATATATAGAAAAGACTTCAAAAAAATTATTTAAACTAAAAGTTATTGTCTAAAGATTATTTTTCTGATATACACATATATATCACAGATATATCACAAATATATATTTATGGAATAATCAAATTAAATATTTCAAAAATTTATGCAAATTTTTATTAATCTTTCGAATCATTTCCTTTTTCTCTCACAAACTTTATTTGCTTGAAAATAAAAACTTAGATGAATCTGACCTTTTGACCTTTTCTTTTTATCGATTATTGCCGTGACAAAAAACATAAATTTGACTTAATTAATTCAAATTGTTTTGGAAGATTAGATTTAATTGGTATTATCTAAATATATTTATGCGTAAATTTTTAAGTATGTGTTTGTGTTCCGAAATTAATGTTTAAATTTTATTTTAATTACAAAGTACACTCTATCAGCATTAATTAAGTATCCACTGCAGATGAATCCATCATCCATATTTAATGCATTGTTGAAAAATGACAAATAGTATGGATGAATTTTTGAAATAGGATGGATGAACGATGAACTTTGGCATGAAAGTTGATCGTGTTAAGGCTGTATAGATTGTAATCAGTAAAATGAGGAATGATATGACAAGTTCTCTTATCTCTTTGACAAAAAGAAGTTTTACTCTAAATCTTCACCTCGTTAATACTACTGTAGCGGAATGATTTATTAGCTCGGACATCATGCTGTGATCATCCTTTCATCTTATTTAATCAAGGTTATCATCGAAGAATTCATCATTCCGAATAGCAATAGAAGTTAATTTTCAATATCAACACTTTTATCATATTTTCGCAAGCAATTTTCGCTACTACTAGCAAAATAATGATACAGCGATATCACTTAACAGATATCACTGATTCAATTTATACGCAAAATAGGACTTGAATAAATCAACGATCAAATAATTAAATATTTAAAAAGAACTTAAACCAAAAAAAATACTATTTTTATATTATTTTTTGAACGAAAAAATAACAGATTAAAATCTAAAATGAAAAAAAAATAATTCGCATAATTTTTTCATTTTAATAGATTGATTTAATTAGAACTAAAAATGCTTCATCGCAAAACACTGAATAAACTCAAATAAATAAATAAATGAATATATATATATATATAACATTTTCGGTTCATATTTTTTAAACGAAAAACCAAAAATCAAAGATTAAAATTTAAAATGCAAAAAACATAATTTAAAAAAAATTTCCATTGTAATATTATTTAAATGAAATTATTATTAAAACGACCAATTATAATATCTGAAAAGATTCACATATGCATTCTTCTGATTTCATATCATTTTGAATGATATTTGAAGTAAATGATTAAAGTTGGCTTGACTAATATTGATAATCAAAACTTTTATGCATATTTGATGTGATATTTTCAAGAATTTTAAACGATGCATAAATTTGATATATCCCATAATTTTCATGTAAAATAATTTGGCCTAAAATGATGGAAATGTATTACAGTTTGTTCATCATTCAAAAAAATTTTTCAAAATGATTAGGCTAATCATACATGTGAAAAATTTATCATTAATTTCAAGTAAGTTTATTTTAACGATAATTCAGTTTCAATTTTTCATTCCTAATTACTTAAATTTAAGTTTTTTCAAATTAATCGCGATTGGATGAGGTTAAAAAATGGCATTTATAGTATATAGCTAATTGTGCTCATCTGATATATAAATTTCCTTTCGAGACCGAAAGTTGGGAGCATTGTAATCTTTCAATCCTATTATTATTTAAAAATTTTCATGTCCACCATCGTACATAATAAGGTGGAATAAAAAAAAGTTACCATCAAGTTTTTACCTCGAAAAGAAAGAAAGACTTTTCTTTAAATACTTTTGAAATGGAAATTAAATTAAAAATTATAAATGAATTGTGACATTCTCTTTAGTAATTCATTTTTTTGTCCAAAATTATTTTCCCAATAAAATTCAATTTTCTATGGCAATTATATAATTTGATGCATTGAAAAAAAAAAAAAAAAATAATTGACTGAAATATGTTATTTAACAAAATGACCTTGACTTTTTCTACTTTTTTGGAAAAAATTGCAAAAAAATTTGGTTATTTAAAGATAATTATATTTTACTAAGTTAATTATTGACAATTATATTGACAATGATAATTTATGATACTGATAACTACGACATTAATGATCATGATGATGATAATTTTAGTGAATAATATTATTGACATTATTAAATAATGCTATCCAGTAGCATTGTTAGATAATACTGACAAGATAATTTATCGGAATGATAATTAGAATAATAGCGATTATAATGATGATAATTTCAATAAATGGTATTATTGATTTATCAAATAATAATAATATTATTACTCAGTATTATCAATACCAAAATTGATAAATCGATTGTTGATAATATTGATGATGATAGTGGTAGCAATTCCACACGGAAGATATTAATTTCTTTTTGTTTGCAAATAAAGAAAAATTTCATTTTACAAAAATAATTCTATACGGTAAAAAAAACGAGAGAGAATATATTTTTTGTTCGCATATGCTAATTACCATTTGGTAATCCTATCAATCATTTTTCCTATTTCTTTTTTTTTGTTACGTTCATTAATTTCCGGTTTCAATTTTAAATTTATTTTTATTCTAGAAAATTCTGCATAACTAATTATCTTATGTGAATTTTTTGATAAGAAAAAAATACGAAAAAGGTCATGATGATTAATCTAATATTTGACCCTAAAAATTATGCAAGATATATAAAATGATACAATTAAATTTATCATTCAATTACATTTTGAGAATTTAATTATCCAATAGTTTTTTCTTTTTTCTTTTCAATTTCAAATATTTCCTTCAAAATGCTAATATTTTCTTTTAGCTTTACACAATCACTTAAATGATTAAATTGATTTAAATTAGGTCATTGCTCATTAAATTATGCAAATAATATCCCATTCAATCGTTTTGTGATTAATAAATTTAAATCATATAAATCTCTATCGTTCTAACAAATTGAGATAAATGTGTTTACAAATCATTTATTAGTTATATAGATTTGGATTAGGTCATAGGTCATTAAGTTTTGCTGATAGCATCATCGTAAACATTATATTAATGTGTAATGTATATTGTCTGTTTTTTTTTGTTTATGTATATAAACCCATCTATTACTCTAACAAATTCAGGTATATTTACCTTTCTCGTCTGTACCTATTGATAATTATATGGTCAATTATGCTATATATACATAGCTATCAATGATCTGATGTTGCCGAATCACTTCTGTCAACATTACTAATCGTCAAGAGCAATTGTCTCCTTCTCTCCAAACTTCGATCAATTAAAACAATCGTTAATTAAAAAATTGATTAAGCAGAATTTTCATGAACCTTATAATTATCATCATATAATTATCACCATATGATATTAATTAAATATTTTAAGAAACCTTATAATTATTATCTATCTTTTTTGCATACGAATAAACTAAATAAATGACAAAAACCAAAAAAAATATATAATACACAATGTGTATTCTTGATTTATCCGGTAAAATTTCTGATACATTCCCGGTAGTTCTCATTTTTTTCGAATTTCATTTCACGATTTTCCAAATTATTTCATTTACATAGAAGGGCATGACAATATCGGTGCTTCTTTTTACATTCACTCTCTCCGCCCTTCAAATGTTATTTATCATCTTTCATAATCTTTTCTCGATGTCGAGAATGTCATGAACAGTTCATTGCACACAAATATATGCATATATATATATATATATATATATAGACTTTGATGATATACCAATAAGCCATATGTAATTCATCATCATCAAAAATCTTTCACCAAAATGACAGGGAAATGAAGAAGGATTGATATGGAAAAGGTTGAAGGGTAAAGAGGTCAAATTCTTACTGATAAACAATTTTTGTCGAGAACTTGGCATATATTTATTAATGAAAATAGCCTGAAATAATACGAAATGAAATAATTTTAAATAGATTAAAGTTTAGGAGTAGGCCATTATTGAAATTTTCATCATTTGATTTGATTTGAAATTTTATGAAAATTAAATTTTAATTTACTTTAATTTTTAGTATAATAGAATTTTTAGAATTCCGGTTTCCGATATTAAAAATTAGATTTTTTAATTATTCAATACTCAGTATATTTATCAAAGATTCATTTTATTTCTTATCATCTTTTCTTCGAGTTTCATTGATAGTAGAAATTCTTCTCATATCTTTGAAGGGTAAAAACATCAAATTTTGCTGATAAATGTGTGCTAAAGTTATATATATTAAAAAAAGTGATAAAACCTCAGACATGAATAAAAACTTTGCACTTTAAAAATGATAAATCAGATAGATACTAAAAAATAAGCAGTATCATGATGGTTTTAAAATATAAACTTCTTCAAGTCTCGATCAACATATAATCTTGTAGATTGAATAATAGGAAATGATAAACCCACAAATGCACATGAAAAATAAAAAGTAGTATCGCGATGATTTTATGTTGTCAAAATTATAAGCTTAAATTTTGTCTAGCTTATTAATCACATAATTTTTTTTACCAGTAAATTGAATAATTAGAAATATCATTCTCTTCGATACGTCTTAGTCATCATTTATTTGTTTACTTTTTGCTTATCTACTTGTTCACTTCCTTATCTCTTATATTTATCCATTTTTCAAAGTTCTTTAATTAACATTAAAAAAGTCATAAAGATTTCTTCGTTCCATTTTTTTAAACAACTTTTGAAGTATTTCAAAATTCGATATCAATTGTTTGCTAAATGAATCACTGTTGTCATTATGAATATAACATGATAAATTGATGTAGTACTAGCAATAGTAGTAGTAGTAGTAATAGTTAGCTTGTCGATTGTTGTAAAAATCGTTTTCAAAATTGAATTGATGAGATATATTCTGAAGGATAGAAATGGGAACAATTGGCTTCCTTGTGATAACACTACTAACTTTCATCTTTTATTGTTCAAATGTTGAAACAACTGCTGTCATCTCTTTTGACATTAAAATTTTAAATTAGATATTAGAAAGTTGAAGTTGAAATTAAGCTGTGCATTGAGAAAGAGAGTAATAAATCTTGCATTTACATTTATGTCAGCTAAACTAGCTAATCCGAAATAATATCTAATTCTTTCCCTCCCAAACAATTTCTTTTAATTTATTTCAAAATTTTTTAAAATTTCTTACTATAAAAGCTGAAAAGCCAAATGTTCAATTCGGGCATTTTTCTTGACAAGATACAAGAAAAAAATATGTTTCCGCTTTCAACAAAATCGATCGCTTTTTTTTGAAATGTCAAAATTTATTTCAACACTTGCTAATTTACACTAAATTCGAAAAAAAAAATCTGGACGATAGTAAAGTGTGCTAGAAATGAAAAAAATACAGCAGAAAAAATTTAAATTTTTAATCCAAAAAGAAAAGACTAAAAAAAGACTGAAAACAATCAAAAACATGGAATAGAAAATGCAATTAAAAAATAGAGAAAATACATTTGGAAAGAGTTCTTGAAAATTTTACAGAATCTTTGGAATTAAACTTTAAAAAAAAAATGATCAAGAAAGATGGGAAAATTAAGATGCCAAAAAAATGTCCAAAAAAGAAGTTAAGATAGAAAATATCAATAAAATTAGAGAAAATACATTTAGTAAGAAATAAGAAATTTACAAAGTTATCTAAAATTAACGAAATACTGTGCTATAACTTAATTTGAATCATACGAAATGCATTGTAAAATTAATTTCAAATAATAGTCGAGAAATTATTGACGAAAAAAAAAATTGAAATTTTCAGATTTGATATAAGTAACACTGATCACGTCATGTCAGTAAAACTGCTCGATCGTGTAACTATTATTTGTCCACAACCAACTGCCAATCCACGGATATCTTATGAATATTCAAAATTATATGCTGTAAGTTTATATTTTATGACAAGCAATTAAATTAATTGTGAAAAATTAGAATCTGAAATAATGAGAAAGGCAAAAATCACTTTTGTTAAGAATAAATTAAAAAATTTTTAGAAAATTCAAACTAAATTTATAAATCTTAGTTTTTTTTGAATTTATTTAAAATTTTCCACTAACTGTCTGGCAAATTTGTAAATGATTCCAAATGATTTTCAAAATTTGCATAGAATTTCTTTAATACATCATGCTAATTAGAAGTAAGTACATTAAAATCTAATTAAAAAATATTTCGATATTTATTTATAAAAACTACAGCATTTTGTCAGTAATCAAATCAGTTGTATTAAGTGATCTTTTTTTAGTGATAAAATTCATTTCATTAAATTTTGAATTGAATTTTCAATTTAATATAAAATTTCGAATTTAATTTTGAGGCATTTTTAAATTGTAAAATGGAAAATTTTTTTCAAATGCAAATAATATTTTATTTCATTTTGTTCTCCGAAAAGTAATAAAAAATGTTCGTCCATTTTTTGTTAAACAAATTTTGCTTAATTAAGCTCATTAAACTTTTCAACGAAGTCATTCATTTGTTTACAAATTAACGAATACATTATAAAGTTTAAAAAAAAGCCGCAGAAATTTTTTTTTCTTTTTTCGCTTCGATCGATCGTAATTATATTTGAAAGCTAAGGGAGAAACGCAATTTAAACTTCAATTATAATTTGCAAAAATTGAATTTTATCTTTAAAAAAATAGGCAAACTAGAATTGATTGATTTTTTTACTTTAATTTCAATTGATTTCTAATTTTCTGTTTATATTTTCATGTTAGCCTAGCCTATCTATCTTTGCTAATTTTATGTGCTGGCCTATTGTTAGCTAAATTCTTTTACATCATCGACCATAATAAGAAAACGGATGTTTGACTGACATTTATGGTCCTAGATTAGTTTTATCTTGTCTCAAATCTTTTGGCTAATTTACTAAACTTGCTATCATTTTTTTCAAATCAAATTCAAAAAAAAAAAAATTTTAAATCGATCCACAAGGCTCATCAAGATAACATTGATTTATTTATAATAGTTTTTAGGATTGAAAATTAAAAAAGAGATATGAAAAATAAAATATTTTTATTTCAATTCTTCAAAACACAATAGAAATCCTATCATCATGTAATGCAATAAAAGCCTCATTATTGGCTCATTATTGAGCCAAGCTTTTTTATTTTTCAAAGATCTGCTAAATGCATAGTATAATATGTATTAAATTAGTAAGATATTAAAAGTGATGGATGGTTATAGGAAGATTTGAAAGCTTTATTTGTTCATAATCCTGCTACTACTGTAAAACAAATATCAAATATTTCTTTTTTTGCTTGTCTAGCTGTAATATAAACTTAATGAAACTTAAGTTTCATACTTTTCACATATGTAAATAAATGGACGGTTAGTACCGAAAAGTATACCGAAATGAGATAAATAAACTTTAACAAGCTTAATCCTCTAATATGGGAGAATAGAAAAACAAATTCAAGAAAACTTAACAAATTTTATCGTTCCCGAGTTTAACGTTTACGTATTCCAGAAACTAATAGATGAAAAGTTTTCACGCTGTCAAATTTTACGTTTACTTCTCTCAGAAACGATAGATGCTAGGTGAACTTTACGCTTCTCGAGTTTCACGCTTATTTATTCTAGAAAATGGATGAAATAAAAGTTTGAATTTTTTATGTCTATATTATTTCAGTGTTACTTTTGAAAAGGACAAACGGAAAAGGTGCTAAATTTGAGGAAACAAAATAAATCGATACATTATATTATATTACATTGAAATTTTTGATTTTTTATTTTCAAAGTTTTTTTTCTTCACTTAACAAATTCAATCTTTAAATTAACTTTTTTTGTTGTCCGAGAAGAGTATTGTTTTTAACAGTAGAATGTGAGGAAAATTATTCTTTAAGAAAGTTTTCGCACTTTCTGTCTCGTCCTTTTACTATTGGAAATATAGAAAAAAGCAGCAAGCATGATAAGTTTAAGTAAATGACTTTTTTTTATCAATTAAATTTTATCAAATTGTTATGTATCAATAAAATTGTCTTGTCATGAAATGATAAGGTAAATGCTTCATTTGTTTAAATTCTTGAAAATTTTATAAAATTAAGATATTCATAGTCCAAAAATTTTTGCACACCTATACTACCGACAAATATATGTCCATAAATATTTTTATTACTGCATTCTATAGAAATTAAACTTTTGTTGAAATTTTTGTTGTATGCCTTAATAAAAGTTGCAAATATGAAATTGTAATAAATGAAAAAGGTCAACAGGGAGAAATCTCAGTAATAATATTATAAATAATCCGATCAAAGAGCTCATAAAATAAGACGAAATTACGGCTTGTTGCTCCTTTGTATATCTTTCAGATTAATTACTTCAAAACATTCTGTTTATTCGTCCTCTACAAATTATTTCTGTCTTATTTATTGTAATCAGCAATAAACCATCGATAAATTGGCTGTTAAATAAAACTAAACATGAGAGATAATGTTAAAGGTCATGCATTTTTTTATTTATCACTTAATTGACTTTCTATTTCATTGACCTTCTACTTTATGCAGTTATTAATTTTTGAAATATAACGAAGAAAGTAATCGAGAACACAACATCGAAAAGAATAATATTATTTCAGGACAGTTGAGAGAAGAAATTAAATTTCCTGAGGGATCGGTGCTATATGATAATTTTCATATTGAAATTAGAAATTTTTAGATATTGTGAATTAATCTTAATTGTCTCAAAAAGTAACGAACAGATAAGAAATAAAAATAATGTTTTTTATCATTTAATTGATAAAAATAAGTCAGTAAAGCAATAGACAAAACGATTACTTATTGATTATCAAAATGATTACTTGGTTATTTTTTCTTTTAACTAGTCATATTTAACTTTTTTTTTTAGGTATCCCAAAGTGGTTATGATAACTGTCAATTGTTAGATGAAAGATTAATTGGTGTATGTCAAACACCAGGACAGCAATCTTCCATCAGTATCGTTTTTCGAGATTTCTCACCCCTACCCGGTGCCTTAGAATTTAAGCCAGGCAACAGCTATTATTTTATCAGTAAGTTAACTTTGCTTAATTTTAAAAAATTTGAATATCAATAAGCAGTATTTTAAGCATACATTTAAAAAATTAAAGGCCAAATCAAGGCCAGAATGTAAGTTATTCTAAACTTGATGAAATATTTATAATATATAGAATATTTTCATCTTATTCCACTTAATTATTTAAGTTTAAATCTTATCATCAAACTATAAATTTCGGAATTTCGAATGAATTCGAGAAATTATTCATCATTCCGCCATATTTGATTTTTTAAGTTTAACCTTATCATTAGGTTATATTTTTAATGAATTCAATGAAAAAGAATTAATCGAGAAACGTCAAACTTTTGTCACTTGAACTTTCCTTAATCAATTAACAATGTATGAATTATTTCAATGAATGATATTTCTGAATATAAAATATCATCCGATCGAGAAAAACTTAAATATAAAATCGATATTCATATTTAATTTTCTTTTTTCGTTTCCTTTTAATATTATTTATGATTCCATTATTAGCATGAATTAATCATTTCACTACATTATACAACAGAATAGATGACATATAATGGATAATTTAAATTTTTATAATTTAAATTTTAATAATAATGATGTTTATTTTTAGGAATATAAATGGAAATTTTAGCAAACAGATTTGTAAATGATAGAAAATGACAAAAATAAAGAAATTTTTTTTCTTTTTGAAGTACTAAATTTAGAGATTGTGAAGAAAATTTTTCTAAAACTTTCGATCAAATTTTTTAAATTTTTTAAAAAAATTTTTGTTTCGCAATAATTCGATAATTTAGTTTTAATAATCATCTCAGATTAGACGTCATCTTTTGCATAATTTAATTCTTGATTAGAATTTAATTTCAAGTTGATTAAATTTGATCAAAATTATAAAATTTATGATGAGATTTTGAGAAGTATGAAAAGAATTTGCTAATTTAATTTCTTAATTTTATATGAAGCAGAATCTTTTCATTGATTCATCAAATGATTAAAGAATTTTATCAATAAAATTAAGCATTTGTGATATTTCGAAAGGAATATATTCATAAGGAAAAGTAAATAAATACGATATAATTTTACTTAAAATAATTTTCGGGAAAGAATGTTTCACATCTCATTTTCGATCGCTTCAGAATGTCAATTAAAATTTAATAATTTCTGTAAATTATTGCATAATTTTATAATACTTACACATAAAATTTTAATGCATCATTAAGGATTTAAAAAAATAGTTCCGAGGGACTTAAACATTTCAATCAAAAAAATTCCAATAAAGCATTAAATAAATTGCATTTAATTTTAAATTTCTAAAATGACACGAGTCTAATGTATAAAAAAGTTTTTTTATTATTCTCACTCAAAAAATTATATCTCTGCAATTTCAAAAAAAGTGGAATTAATATGCATAAAACTACTTTTAATAGCATTATTAATATATTACTGAGACAAAGTCAAATTTAACGTGTCATTGCACTTGCGTGCAAAATGTACGTAAGACTTGCCTGAAGCAGGTGTATTTTTGATTGCGCAACTACCGTACTAGTATTGTCGGCAATCAGAAATATAATGATTTTCCAATGACATCACCGAGAAATATTACATTTTTTGATGATGATAATAGAAAAAAGCCAAATGAACAAGGTAGGCAAGGTAGCAAACAAAAGAACGATTTAATGTTATCATTTTTTTGACCTAATATGATTTCTCGAATTGATTATGAAGAAATTTGAAATGAAACAAACAGTCTTGACTATTTCCTTTATTTTAACCGAGGAACTTTTATTAAAATAATGAATATATAAAGTCTTTGCGATGTGTCATTTTCTAACTAAAACTTCGAGATTGCAATGAATTAATATTTTCCGCTATCATTTAAAAGATTAATAAGTCATCTCTTTCTTTTTGTTAATATCAGAAAGAAAGAAATCGAAATCGATCATTTCCTATATCATTTTCCTATATCGATTTATATCATTTCCTATATCGATTTATATTGTATTTTGACCTTGATAACGTCCATATCTTTTTGCATTCTTTACATTTCCTCATAAAGAGAAATATTGAAAAAAAGAAAGTGATCACAGATGGTTACATATATGTGACAAGGTAACATTGCTTCCGTTCTCGCTCAATTTTTTTTTCCTTATTCCATTATTCTTCATTAAATAATCTTTAAAATTGAAGGAAGAAAAGGGAATGAATGAAAAAAGTTTCATTAAATAATTCCTCAATAATCTAAATTAATTTATATTTCTAAGAGAATCAATAGCTGAACTGCTGCTAGGCTGAGGGACAAGAATATCGTTAAAACAAGCATTTCTTCTTATAAAATTTTATTAGCAAATTAGTAATTCAGGCTATTTTTAATCCATTCAACAATTTATATAAATATTAAAGACTTCTAAAAACCGTTGAACTTTGAAAAGACTTAAATTAATATAAATTAATATTAATATATTGAAAATTGAAATTTGTAGTTAATCAAATCAATAAACGCTTTGAAATTTTGCAATAGAATGAGAAAAGTTAAAAAAAAAGAAAGTTTCATTTTGGAAGGAATTTCTTACATCCAAATTGAAAGTAATTGAACAGATAAAAAGATATTGCTGTTAGGTATCATTTGCAAAATTTGATCAAATGTTATTTTTTTTTTTAGCCACATCAGATGGTACCAAAAGAGGTATCGACAGGCGGTTCGGTGGTCTATGTGCTAGT
Source organism: Dirofilaria repens (assembly GCA_008729115.1). Taxonomy (NCBI): domain Eukaryota; kingdom Metazoa; phylum Nematoda; class Chromadorea; order Rhabditida; family Onchocercidae; genus Dirofilaria; species Dirofilaria repens. The sequence goes on from SNRZ01000080.1 coordinate 104,895, forward strand.
GAACATATGAAAATTAAATTTGAAATTCAATCAGGTAAATATTGTTTAAAAATTTTCGTTTAGCAAATATAGATGAATTTGCAAAGATAAAGAATTTTAAAATATGTAATTTTGAATTTAAGTTCGAACATTTCTACTGAAATTAATTTTTTCATGTTATCATGATATTTGATTAGATTATGAATTATCAGATTTAAATATCAAATTATTTGTTGCTAGAAGAGTAATATATAAGAGAAATAAGCTGATTATTAATGTATCATGTTGTAAAAATGTCATAGTTTGATGGATAACTTAGTAGCAATGCCAAATCAAATAATATCTAAATGAACAGGTGTAACTGACAAAAACATTTGTTCTTTTTCAATGAAAAAAAATGACAAAAAAGTTGATCTAATTGAGTTCTCAGATTGAAACATCTTAATTGATCTAATAAGATACAAATTGATCTATAAGATCTCTGAAATGTTCAAAGAAGTAAATAATTGGCCAATGTTTGATATGACATCATAGATGAGTACAGTAATCATTTTAATTGGTCACAATATATTGCTAGTAATGGTACAAACAATAATGTGTAGATGACAATTCATATTTAATGAGAAGGTTAAATATGCAAATAAACAAACAGAGAGAGATATACTTGTACACTTCAATATTTACTTCATCTTTAATTTATCATTATAAATCAAGGACAGTAATTTATTTATGCATTATTTGATGACAACCGCTTATTGTCGCTGTTGTTGTTGTTGCATTGAGATCTTTTATCCTAAATTGTTGGATAGATTTTAGAAAAGGGGAAGGATTGAAAGATGTATGGAAATTTAAAATTATATTTGAAATTAAATGAAGTAATCTTACTCCGAAATTCAAGAGAATTTTGTGCAAGTAGATAATTTTAAGCAGGAAATAACATTAGTTCGAGATTTGAAAAGCTAAATTTAAAAGCCTGGATAAAATATTGGGACAAATAAATAAGAATGCTAATCAAGAATAACGTCCCTCATTGCTGTCACATAATTCCTTTCTACCAAATTTTATATTTTGAAAGTTAATTATAGAAAAACAAAATGTGTAACGAAAAGTATTTCAAAGTAATTACTTTTTTAAAAATTTTATCTAACCTGAAAGAATCTTTTTGTTGAATTTTCAAGAAAAAATCGAAACATTTCACATTATCCAGAAGTATTTGATGAATGTTGCCTGAAAATCGGTAAAAATTTAGGTCGTTGTCCTTTAGCAAGGACTAGTAAATAATGAGCCAATTAAAAGCAATAATAAATTGATTACCTATTCAATGTCTTCCATTCCTTCCTTAATTTTCTCCACTATTCCTTAATTAAATAAATAATACTTAGAGAGTACACTCGACGTACTTTACTACAGTTCAAATCCAGCAGCTGATTTATGCGAATCGGATTAATCATAGCTTAAGCATATCCGGCAAACTAGTAATTTCATTTTATTCTAAGGGGTTAACTGTTAATTAATTCATCACTTGGACGATGACAAAAAGAGATTTTGAGTTCCGATTTTTAATTTTGGAAAGTTTCATTGTTATGAGTATGAGATCTTATACGGATTAATCTGGGATCAATGAATATCGCAAATACTGTAGAAATCTGGGAAATTATGCTAATTTCAAGGTCTTTGAATGAGAGTTTATCATTATAATAATCAGTACTCGCTCGACATTAGGATTCTTTAATTGAAATTTTGCTTCACAAAAAAATTTAGTTTTAGTAATTTGAAATAACTCAAACTATATTGCATCAAATATTCAAAAAATTGACTTGCTGATGGAAACAAGAATTAAATACATATTAAAGTGAATAATAATTTTAAAAGATAGAAAATAAATAAAGTGATAAGTTAACAAATTAAAATAATGTTAATTAAAAATAATCATAATTTATGAGAATCCTATCTATCAAATAAAAACATTTTTACAGATCGAAACGAGAATCTGAATGATTATTTTGAACCTTCAAGTGCTCATTTTAGGCATCGATTACAGTAAGTTTTTGCATTCAAAGTGGCCACATATTTTGAATTAAAAGAAATGCATTTTCGAATTACTCATCATCTGCTAAATATATCTTGCAAAATCATTTCGAATTCACTACATTGAAATTCTAATGCTTCGAATTTTCTTCTCTTTGAAAAAAAAAAAAATTCGTTCAAGTGTTTAACATCAGCGTTATCATTCATCAAACATAATTATGTACTCTGAAATTAAAGATAATTTGATTTTGGTATACTAATTGTTTATTCATTAACAGTAATTAAAAGGAGAAGCAATGCTGAAAACAAATGAAAATTAATACTTTTGTGCAAGATTCGTTTAAGTTTTACTATAATTTAACATAGATTTTTCGATATTTAAAAAAGAATTTTGGATTTCCACAATTTGAATAAAAATTTCACAAACCTAAAATCAAAATGTAAAGAGAATTTTCGAGTTTTCATGATATATTGCTGAATGAAATTGAGGAGAAATGAATTTTCTAGGAATTCAAGCTGAAGTATCGACCCCATTATTGTATATAATTCATACTAGTGATTCGTCTGCTGAAGGATATTCAGCACCGGAAGATGGTTTGTTTTTAAAATTTCATTTATGCAAATTATATGCGGTCATTTCAGTTATTATGAAGTTTCCCTCTCCCCATATGGTTCAATGACTATTATAATAAATGAGTGATAAAATAGTTAATTCATGGAAATGGAACAGATGCATGAATTGATACATTCATCAAATGCTCATTAAAATGAAACAAAAGAGTTGGTGGCGCAGTTTGTCATTCCCTAAAGAGGAAAAAACAAAAGGTACCGCCTTTGTAATATGAGTATCACAGGAGATGATACTTAAATAATGACCGATTATTCAACACCTGCCAGGTCAAGAATTGAGAGAGAATATAATGGATGAAATACTTTAATTAATGGGCAATAAATTTCACTTTATAAAAATGGCAGGAGTAAAAAGTTTGATATCATTCAAAAGCTCATCGTTGGATTTGCATATTGAGATCGAATTCATCATGCACTGAATGATGATTAAACTCTTACTCCTACGTTAATAATACTAAATTTGCCTACCTATGGATTATCTATACCTTAACTGGTTACCTGTATCGACTAGCAAATTTAGATTTGTGGGAACGCGAACTGATAACTGAAATTAATTAATTGGAGGAGATGATGAAATTTTAATCTTCAATTTGCATCTCGATGAGTGTAGCACGAGATCAATCATTTTAACCATTTATCATCTATTAATAAAATGTAGTTTGAAGAAATGAAAAATAAGCCAATTAAAGAATGATCAGAGAAGCACGGAAATTAGAAAAAATTTTAGTTTATAAAATTTCAAAATTAATTTTTTATTGTTTTGCAGAAGGCGGTGCAGCTTGTAATTATCAACTGAATATATCACTAATGATGATAACTTTAACATTCTTGTATTTAGCTGTTACTATGTAATTATTTCGATTTATCAGTAAATATTGAGGCATATTTCTACCAGTTGCTTATTTTTGATAATTGTTTATGATAGCTTTTATCTAATAAAATGGTTAGCTACTGATTTTGTCAAAATATGGAATAATGATACTTTACCAGAATTATTCTAAATTGTAAAATAAGTGAATAAATTTAGACATAGTCTAACCCAAGCTATTCATAAGAATTACTTCATGATCGCAATTATTCTTGATTATCATTTTTATTACTCAGTGATAATGAGCTGATTTGTAATATCTCGCAATTTTTGAATTATACAATCGAAATATATTTCGCGAAAGACCTAAGAATACTTTCCTCATAATAAAGATCCGATGATATTTTTATTTGGTGAATTTCTTCATCAGAACCTTTGGCCAATTTTTTGCGTTGATTTGATTGATGGAACTTGCCACTTGCTTGATGTAGAATCGGAACATTTCTTAAAAAACTAAGTTTAATAACGAATCCAGAACCCAAAACTTCTAGATTAATGAATTTTGAGATGATATTAATGATTGCTCCATGTTAGCCTTTGGTTAGGATGTTAAAATGCAAATTTAATGAAATTTCTTAAGCATGATGAATTGCAAAAAATATGAGGATGTAAAGAAAGAAGGAAAACAGAAAACTGAAAAATTCATAGTTTTTATAAATAAAATTCTTTATTAGCATTTTATTTAAAAGATATTTAATTATTTAATTCCCATACTGCTCATTTATGATTCGAATGATTTCAATATTCAGTATTATATTGTCGGATAGTAAAAGAAAGATTTATAATTGATAGATTGCAAACAAACATTATGCGAAAAAAACATAGAAATTATTTCGATCTTGCTTTTTGAAAAACCTCTTTTTCGACTTCCTTTGATAGGATTTTTGTGTATAATTCAATGTTCTTTCTTTATATTATACTTGCTACAAAATGCCTTCAAGAAGTTGTGTATTTTGTATTTTGTCAATTTAAAAAAAAAATTTGCAACGTTCTGTCCCTTAAATAAATATATGTGATAATGGAATACAAAAGAAAAAAATCAGTTCCATTTTTTTTAAATTTTTGTAACAAAGCAGCACCGCTGCAATTTCAACGACATACCTCCAATTCTGTTTTGAACTTTTGTTTTATCTTTTTTATAATATATGCTTCATGCACCATAACACATCATAATTGCAAAACCGATTCTAGTTTACTCTATTCTTCTAGAAATTATTTATTCTAGTCTACTCATTATTTAACTTGAAATACTTATCGGAATATTGACATTTTACTCATTTGTAAATAGATAATACATAGAAATATATATAGACAACTTCTTGATGTTCAAAAGTTCAAAAAATATATAGCATGAAAATCATGAAGAACAACTATGTATGTCGTGACGTTTGGAATATATTTTTTGAGTCGAATAATAACAAGTAAAATTACAGAGAAATTACAGAAATTGTGAGATTTGCTCTATCATCATCAAAAATCCTTTTTATTGTCAAACCTGGATGTTGAGTTTTTTGCTCAATTTCACCGATTTCAAGACAGCAAATACTGATCAAATGAAAGCACGAATATAATCTTATAATACTGTTCAAATCTCAAAATGAATGATCTCAATATTTTTCGCATAAAAATACGATGGAAGAGTAAGGCGATGGATCAGACAACTCTGCATTTGAGAGACAAAAAAAATGGATATATACTTCTTCTAATTCAAACAAGTTCAAAAAAATTGACTAGAAGTTATTTACTTAAGATTTTTTCTTGGATTCTTGTTTTGGTTTAGTTATTTCTATAATATTTTAATTGAAAGAGAAAAGGAAGAAAGCAAAGGAAAGAAACAGAGACCGACTGGAGAAAACAGATTTTCATGTCAAAAATTCTTCAAGATGAAGAGGAAATCCAGAAAGTATTACTTTTCTTTGACGATAGTTTTATAATGACTAGAACCTTGCCAAAGTTCACAGACTGAAGTAATGTTCGGTCGATCTTTCGGATCGACAGCTATCATCAAGCTAATTGCATTTAGGATTTTTTGACTGTATCTGAAAACAAATGAAAACTTCAATTTAAAAGTAAATCAGGAATCTTCTTTATTTCTTTTTTAATCAGTTTCACCGATTTGAAGACAGCAAAAACACAAAAATTTTTGTTTTTTATCGATTAGCATTAAATATTTTCATAACGTTTTCCATTTGGACAACATCCTTGTTTTGGAAGTTCCAGGCGCAGATTATAATTTTTTATTTTGACCAATACAAATTGAACTTACGGATGATTTTCAATATATGTAATTTTTCCTGACTGAACAGCAAGTGCGATGCTATCGCCACGTTCATAAATATCATCAAATGGTGAGCGAAAGAAGCATAAGGCAAATAAAAGGCAACCAAGCGACTGAAATTTGATATTTGATGCTTTTTCCCTTTATTTTATTGCCATCAATAATATGAAAGAATTACACTTCGAAAGTTTAAATTTAATTATAATAAAAAGAAATTAATAATAATACGAACCCAAATATCTACAGATTGATCAATTATTGAACCGACATCACACACAAAAAGCTCTGGAGCACGATACGGCATTGAACATAATTCACCAGCTTCATCCTAAAACAGTGAGAGTGAAACATTATCAATATTTTGCAAAAGAAAAATTTTCTTCAGTTGCATGCTTTAGCAACCAATAGATAAAATTAACAATTATTCTTGAATATTTTTTATAATGTTAACTAGCAATAGTAAAAACATATAAGGAAAACTGGCCAACTGCATTCTTGAATCTTTTCCATCATTAATTAATATTGGACACGCGAAACAACTACCAAAATCCATTAACATCGGTCGATCATCGTCTGATAGCAGTACATTAGCTGGTTTTATATCTCTAAAAAACGTTCAATACCATATTAAAAAAATGAAACAAAAACTTACATAAGAAAGATTTTAGGAATTATGCATAAAAACTATTTAAGAAGTCAAAGTATGAAAAACTTAAAAACGCAGTCAGAATTTTCTTTATGAATAACAATTAGAAAACAAGCCGTTTCCTCAAAAAGATAAAGCACAATAATATCCACCTTTTATTCTCCTATCAGAATAAATTAAAATGAGTCCTAAAAATGAAAAAATGCCAACCTATGAGCAATGGGAGGCAAAGATGAATGCATGAAGTTAACAGCGGAAGCAATCTGTAGAAAGAGACGTATTACCCGCTCCTCGTCAATATAATTACAGCACGGACGACGATCTGTGAGTTCATCTTGAAGACTACCACGCTGAAATAAAACATGAATCTACTACAATTCGAACTTAAAGATTCTATAAATTCACTCACAAATCCAGCAATTCAGTATATAGTGGATGAAATAAGGAAATCTATATATAAACAAGAAAATCAATAAAAAGAAGGTATAAGTTCACTAACATCTCTGAAATTATTTTGGTATTCTATTTCAATATGCTTAATATTTTTAAACCGCAGAAAAAATTTTATAAATATCATTCAAAATTCGTAAGTTCAGTAGATAAAAAAAATTTTTTCACGTGATGATATATAAAAAAAAAACATAATTGTTAAAAAACATAATTAATTGTTTCCGAAATTTTTCGAGGAAAATTAACACATACCTTATAAAAATTAAAGATAAGGGAAAATCGAAAGCCATGCGGAATTTCATCATTCGTAAAACATTTCAGTGATAGAATGTTCGGATGCATTCCGAACCGTCGTTGCACATTAATTTCATTCTGAACACGTTCGACGTCCGTTTTTGAATGACAATCAATTCGTTTTAAAGCCCATTTATGGCCAGTTTTGTATTCTTCTATCAGAAATAATTGACTAAAGCCTCTGTAAAAAAATTTTCACGTAATATTTCTTCATAATTTATGATGTTTTACTCAAATAAATCGAACGATCTATAATTCCACTTTCAAAGAATTTCATGCCACCTGATCGTTGTATGATTTTAGACAATGCTCGGTCTTATTAATATAAAATAAATAGTTTCTGAAAAAAATTTTTTGTTCCACTTTAAAATATTCTGATCAAGAATTCACCCTTTAGCGAAAGGCTTCAAAATCCGATATTGCTGCACTCCGATTTCAAGATCTGGCTTTCCACAAATACAACCCATTTTGCGTAACTCTAAAAATACATGCGAATGAATAAACGATTAGAGATTTATGGTAGAATATTGCAGGAACAATTTCGTAAAAAAACAAACCTTGCCAAAAGAAGCGCAAATTGGAATTCCACAGAAAATCCAGCGCAGTAAATCCTAACATTCGACAAGATTAGCATAAAAATTATTGCTAACAAGCATTTTTTTGTGTTATTACCATAAATGTGTGTTATTCCTCTAAAAATTGATAATAAATATATAAAGTAAGGATTTCACTTTACATTATTTAATCTGTAGCTCCAAAAAATTATAGGACACGAGAAACTGATACAAAACTATGCAAAGCTTATTATAGCAAGATTTTATTATAGTAAATTAAGCAGATTTCGAGCTGCAAAGGATAAACAGTAACCAATTTTCAGCAATTTTATTGTTGATTTTTAAAATTAATTGAAATTTATAATAGTTTCGAAGACAAAGTAAATAAGGAAAAAATCATAGGCAGTATTCAAAAATAAGGCAACAATTATATTATTGGGCAAAATAGCACCGCATAAGAAAATGATATTAAATTAAAGCATTGAAAAACAGAAATAAAGCATTGAAAAACATTGATCCAGAAAAATTAAAGCTTATAATAATATAAAACATATATTTTGTCTCGAATTTCTACATTATTTATTATGAGGAAATATATCTAGTTATGAACAATTCAACAAATAAACTAGCTGATTTAATTTGGCACAGTATCATAAGTTTTAGATAATTTATTAGAAAAGAATAACAAAATGATATGAAAAAAAAATCTAACTATAATATCGGAAAATCATATGTTATGTTATTATGAATAAAATAAAATACTGCTGTTCTTACGATAACAACACATAGCAAAAATCTGAACATAGCACTTAATACTTCATAATTCATCCTTACTTATTTTCTTATTTGCCCAAATTGCATTTTCCACATCAACGATATCCGAATCTTCTGTATCGCTAATGTAACCGGGTTGATAAGTATATCTTTCTGGAACAACAATAGTCGGATAAATCGTATAAGCAATTAAATCACGATTTAGAAATGCATTTTTCCACGTCATATTTGGATGCTTATCGAACATGATTGGGATATATTCATCCACCGGCACAAGTTTTTTCAAAGGATTGTTATCAAGCAATTTCCGTGCACCGCTCAATGATAACATATAACCAAGTGTCCAATATGAATAATCAACAGTACTCAAGTGTCGATGACCTACAAAAATATATAATGTAAGCCAAAGCATATAACGAAATTAATTCCATTATATAAAGAGTTTACCTAAACACTTATCTAGTTATGAACAATTCAACAAAATAAACTAGCTGGAGAAAGAATTACGAAACCTGCTGAAATTGCAATAAGTTTCATTTTATAAATTTTCAAAAGTCTTCAAAATTCAATTAAAAATCACAGAATTTTAAAAGTCTGCATCTGATAACTTACCAGGCACCCAATTTTCATTCGTACCTTCCAATCGTTTTCTTCCCAAATATATTAGATCCCATTCAATTCCGGAACTATCAATGTCTTCAATAAGTTCTTTTAGAAGATCTGTTGAATTGACTACAAAACGCAAATCATCTTCGAATACAATTACACGATTCAATTTTTTCTCATCTATTTCCTGCCATATACGATAATGGCTCAAGAAACAACCGATCTTAAACATAAAATTTTATTTCATTCTAAATTACAACTTTTGCGAGTAATAATCTATCTTAAATTAAAAACACATATTCTTTCTAAAATAAAAAACTTTATTATTTTAAGGACTAGCTGAAAAAAAGGCAAGATAACAAAAACTGAAATACCTATTATTCTACTAATCTTTAAAAATAAGAAAAGACTAGAAATTTCAGTAGTTTCATATTTTCACAAAGTTCATTACTTACGTACTTCCCCTGCTTTCATTGGTCTTTTGTAATATGGATCTTCATATTCAGGTAAAAATTCAACCTCGCTGTATAGAGGTTCCAAATCCAATTGGTGACCATCAGTTGCTTTCCACCATGTATATTCAAATCCCATCAGTTTTAATATTTCAATCATTTTAGCTTTTCTTAAACAATTTTAACTGTTTAAAAAAATGAAAATTTATTTTCTTCAAATTATACCCATAGATATTTATTTTCAAATGTTGTTCATTACAAAATTATACAAAAGAACAGAAACCAAAATGAGAAAAAGTATCTATTACAATAATTCTTTTGATAAAACATTATTAGCGCCAAATATAATCGTCTTTATTTAACTTGTAACTTCTATAAATACCTTTCTTTTCTTCGTTCGAGATTGATGAGATAAATTTTATCAACGCCAAAAAGTGATGGCCTCGGGTAAGTGACTTTTAGGAATGATGAATGTACAATTGGCATCAAACCACTATTAGCAATCCAATCAACTAATAGATAACGAAGCTATAAGCAAAAGTCACTTTATTGATATCATAAATTCCATCATTCCAACGACAATTTTTTTTCTCAAACATCACATCCATTCAGTAATAAATACATTTGAAACAGTGGCTTTAATTTTTTAATTAATTTTTCAAGCTAATATTTCATACGATTTATAATACAAATGCAAATTAAAATCACAAAAGAAATTACATGAAATCAAAATATGTATGCAAGAAAACTAACCATTTTTTGTTGAAAATCCAAAGAACGCAATGAATGATTGAAGAAATATCCATAAAAATATTCATTATCCAAGAAAAATGAAATGTTCATCCGAGATGCCGAATTTTCAAATACAATATTCGGTTCGTTAGAATTATTTTCTGAATAACCATATAAATTATCAGAAGAAAATGTTAGGAATGATGAATCACTGTGTGACAGATCTAATAGCAACGGTTCTGGAAGCATCTTCACCTATAATAATTGTTTGAATAATTTTAGAAAATGAAACTGATTGGCAACATCCCCAAAAGCAAATATATTTTTTAAAACCAAGATCAACTTCAAACCAGCTTGGTATTAATCTTCAGCATACATTTTGAAGTCCTTAATTAAATATGTGATAATAATCAAAAACGAAGAATTCATATGCTACTCTTATGAATTTATAAAAATTCAAATTTTATGGTAAAAAAACAAATATATAAACTTACTTCAATGGTAGATATTTTTTTCCGATTATTGTAATCTTCAGATATGAAAACTGTAGGCGAATCGCCAAACGGAGCAAAAAGAAGAGGAGCAATAGCTAATTTCTTCTTTCTCATCAATGTCTGGAGAATTCTATGATCCGTTAACAAATGATCACCCTGAAGTTTTTTTTATTTTTTTTTTCGTAATAAGTAATTTGAAAAAAAAAACAAAAAATGATTTCAAATCATTCTCATATTTCAGTTTTAATATACTTTGAAATTTCTTACGAATTGTTATTATTTCAAAATATTCGGTATCTCCATCAAATTTAATATTAATTCAAAAGTCTAGGATAAAGAAGCATACTGCATGTACTTTAAAATATAATTTTTAACATTTCGAAATTTCATATGAATTCTGTTATTGTTTGAAAACATTACGCATTTCTACACAATTAAAAATTTCTGCTCGGACTTCTAAAACAATAAAGAATACTATGTATACCTTTAAATAGAGTACATATTTTGCTTTATTATTTCTTGCCTTCATCAATGCCTCTTCTTGCCAATTTTTCGCATCGGTTGTAATAAATATAGAACGATAATATTTTCGCGCATCATCCACCCATCTGTAATTTGTTTAGAAAGGAAATAATTATAATTATAGAGGAAACATATATTGTCAATACTTTCTACTTTACAAGTTATGATTTTTGCAAATTTCCATGTTTCATGCAAACATCATAGCATAAAATCGATGCAAAATTTATAAAATGCATGCAATTTACACATTTCATTTCTTTTAAAATTACCTAATTCAACCAATTTGTTAACTGAATCACCAGAACTAACTAACTGTTTGGTTTTGGATAAAGTTGTATCAATATGCGTTTCGATGTATATATCAATGAGAATCTGATCTTTAGGATAGTCAAGATTCTCTATTAAACCAAAGAAATATGGTAATGCATGAGCATGATTCTGCAACTGAATAGATATCGACATCAATGGATATAATTGACGATAATCTGCTTCTCGGGAAAATGCATTTTGTGCTGATGAAGAAGTAAAAACCAAGGTAAAAAGTGCGAATATGATTACAGCGTTGTGCATCCTAAATATATGTAATGTTGATCAAAAAATATTTGAAATGTTTTACTGAAATCGACCCCTGACTAATGATCGTAAAATTAAATCAACGAATCATAAAAAAAAAGATTCGAGAAACGAAATGAAATAACTCCATAACTGAAAGTAACAATAAATTAAAGTAGATCTAAAAAAAAACCTCAGTTAGAATCAACTAAATTAAATTTTTGTATAGAAATGCATTTTAGAGATGAAAACTGTAGTTGAGAAATAAATCAACTACTGAAAAATCTTATTGAAAATAAAATCAAAATTTGAATCAAATCCCTTTCCTAACTACTGCCTTCATAATGTCTAGAACTGTTGATTACTTTAAACACGGAATAAAAATTTCATTATAAAAAGAAAATGCACTTTATTAATTAAATCTCGCTGGGAAAGACCTTCCGAAATTTTGGGAATCAAGTTCAAAATAATTTAGAAATTAACGCAAAGATATTAGGAATTAAAAATTTTGAACTTCTCTCATCGAAATAATAAAAACCTCGTTAGATCAATCGATACTATCATCGTCATAAGCTAAATGATTAAATTAGTTAATTGAATTTGCTGAAAATTTCTCAAAATAAAACGTAAATGTATGAAAACATGATGCTAGGACTGGGAATAAATTATTTTGATAAATAAGGCCAAAAAAGCTTCACTGTGCAGTAAATAAGACCAAAAGTGGTCAATAAGTGCAGGACAAATTATGCCAATCAATTGAATGCATGCATTTTAGCCTTATTTGTTGAATAAAATTAATGTTGAACTTATCATAAACCACCAAAAAACAAATACACTGTAATGATAATCAGTTGACAAAATAAAATAAGTTCTTACTAAACCACGTCATGCTACTTTCCTTAAAAAATTCAAAATATTCTTGTCAAAAAGAAAATCAATCTTATAACTGGAAAATCAAATTCCTTCTAAACATTCATCACTTTCCCAAAATTTACAGTAAAGAAGACAAATACTAAGTTGAACTAAATCTTCAATATTTCAGTTTCACCGTTTATTTCTTCAGATAATGCAAAATGAGCATTTCAAGTATTCAGAAGAAAAATACCCTAATTAGCATGGCATTTTTATAGTACAATCAATCCAAAAATTTGCACAAATTTTTCTAAAATATGAAGACGACAAAAACCTGAAAATTTTTCATGAACTAATATAAGGTCTATCATATCAGGCAGCAAACACAAAAAGGAGAAACACTGCATCACACCGAAAAACAATACACAAAATTTGTGATTATACACAAAAACAGCAATAATGAAAATACAAGTGTTTGCATTTTATATTAAATATAAAATTTCTTTTATCCATATATTGAGAAAAAATTAGCTCATGCAAGGTATTCATAGAGATCTTTCTCATTTTCCACCCTTTGTAAATATTCTTTTTCGATCAAAATATCAATACACTTTTTAATCATTGGTACTTTTGGCTTGAAACGTGATGCTAATTGCGCAAGAACCTGCAAAATTTTATTAATTATTCTTAGAAAGTTATTGATTGTGTAGTGAGCAAAATTTACAATCATCTGGAACTTTCACAAAATATATTTCCAATACCTTATCAAAGTTATGTAGTACAATCAAACTTAGCTACTGTAACATATCAAAACAAATGACATCTGAATAAAGCGATAAAAAAATTAATTTCCCTAATTAAATTTTTTAATTAATCAAGGCAAACTTAGCTACTGTAACAGATTCATAAGTACAACAGATTTGTACATCTAGAAAATGACTTCAAAAAGCTTCACTTGCCTCAGTAATTAGTTGAGTGTGTTTCATTTTTTTCCTCATCTTCATAATGCGGACAATTGCTGCCTGAAATAGCAAGCAACCCATAAAACCGAAATAAATAACATTAAATTATTAGAAGTAGAACAAAACCTGATTAAACACCAACCTGTACAACTAATCTCCTATCATCTTCCACTGATTTATGCACTTCCACTGTTTCTTGACGTATCTCAGCTCTTGCCATTGTTTTCGATAGATCAACTTTTAATTTCTTGCTAAAAAGTTTCGCTTTTAAATCTTTTCATGGATATTCATATAAAAGAAGCTAGACTCTAACTATCATTGAAAAATAGTTATAAAAATAGTTTCATACTTTGAAAAGTCCGAATTCAGTCGTAAAACTGTTGAAAGAGGAGTATTTACATCGATATCAACCTTCGATCCAACAATTGATAACAGCTCTATCTGAATGTTAATAAAAACTAAAAGGATCAAAAAATTTTGGTTTAACACAACTAACAGAAACCAAGGAAAAAAATGCTTTCAAAATTTTTTGGAGATATTTTCGAAACAAACCTTAACAAGGGCTTGAGCAATCTGCGTAACGATTTCATGTCTAAGTTTAGTAATATCACAAATATGTTGTAATGTCATTTCTGTGTTTTCATTGTACATCATTAGAACAGCCATTTGAGCTGTTGTAGCCTTGAAATCATACTATTAGCAAAAAACTGTAAAAGAAAGATAACTCAATGCAAAAAGCCAAAAATTTAGAATTTCCTGAAACAAATTTATACAACAAAATTTGTAATATGACATTATATATTTTAACTTATTATGAATGCACATTAATGTTAGACTCTTGATGCTCCCCATGTTTCCTAGTATAACCTAAATCGTCCCGAGTTTCTGTATAATGATGAATATCAAAAAATTTCTTATCGAATATAGAAATATAGAATCTCCTAAACTATTTACAACTGTTGATCCACCACTTCGAAACAAATGTCATCATGCCGAATAAATACTACCCATTTTTCCAGTAGATAAATACCAGTTATCGAAAAGTTTAGTTACAGTTGATGGAGTGAACAAACTTTACCCAACCAAAGTCAATCCAACTAACATTTTTTTTCATAATAATGATATTTATATGTAGTTTATATAATTTTCTTCTATTATAGCTCTGACGTAATTTTTTGAAAATAAAAATCACTTACAGTAAAGGTGTATTTTCTTTGAAAACCATAAGCTGAAAGTTCACCACGACACTGAGCCAGCAGCCAAGTTAATTTACGACCCGTATGCTGTGTTTGATAAAATCTAAGAAAAAATTAAGTATTTTAGAGGAAATCGAAACAGGGAAATATGCTAATGTTACAAAGTTATTTTTTAAAAAAAAGATGCTTTATTCTTACAAATCGTATAAATATAATACTCCACAATGTATCATTTTCATTGAATAGTAATCAGTTTTTGGAGACATAAAAAAGCCAAATTTCTGCTACCATTTCTAATAATTTTAAAAATTTCAAACTCATATCTACAAAAATTCTTATTTCAGAGACTTACTCATTAAACGACTCCATACATTTTGTTAGTTGCACTGGAATATCAAAAATGGGTGATTGACTAAAAGGCCATACACCCGACCCAAGTACCATGATAGAAAAATCCAATCCCAAGTTTATATTTTTAGTCGCCAAATGTTGTTTATATTTTTCCGTTATATCCTGAAAACTAGTATCAAATTTTAAAACAACTGATTTTTTTGTTTACTAAATATGTCAGAATAGCCAAATTTACAAATTACAAAGACAAGAATACAACATGTACATGCACATTATTATCGTTAAGAATGAAGTGATTCCGATATGTCAATTATTTCGTCTAAATTGATTATATGAATTGCTTACTTTGCTAAGACTAGTATCAGTAAACATTCGTTGCAGTTTACTTGTATACTCAAATCCACACATCTGTTTCAACTTTGAAATCATATTACTTTCGGCTTCATCACTGGCACTCAGCTCATTCACAAGTCGCTTTGCTAACATTTTAGTGTAGAACTTTTGAAATACATCTTTGTCTTCAATATATTTGAACACAATCATCTGAAAAAAGGGAGATGAATTCTCAAATTAAACTTCAAATAATGGTCGCTCAAGGCGACTAGAATCTCTATATGTTCCATAACATATAGATTAAAATTTCCTTCTTGTATAAAAGTTTTAAACGAATTCATACCTTGCTAATATCAAAAACCTCAGATTTATCACAAAACAATGGAAAACTTGTGAAATTCGTTGTGAAACTTGTTTTAAATTTTGAATTCTCATATAAAAAACCATACGATTTGATTAAGAAGTTCTTCAAGTTCATTTTCTTCTGGATTTTTGGCACTTTTCTTCAACAAAAGATCGCAGTACCTTGCCAAAAGTTCCGGACTTTTCGATGTATTCTGAAAATATATTTAAAACTAAAATATCAGATTATTCCAACTTTTTCTCGATGAAACTGAACTAAAGCTTGAACTTACATTTGCCTTCTTTGTGACACTGTTACGATTGATGAATGATGTGCATGCTTTGTCCAATGCTTGCACGAAACCAGGCTCATTTTTAAAAGAACAGGTCACCAAACTATGATAACGTTTGTGAACTTCTAAAATTGTTGAAACGTACTGCTTCGGATCCTGAAATCCTTCGTATTCAGAATATTATCCAATCAATAGCAACACCGAATGAACTTTACTAATCCCCACAAATTTAACGAGATTGGAACGAAAATTAGCATAACGAATAGTAAAATAAAATAATCTTGATCAAATATCATTATAAACACCACGTTTCTCTGTTCAATGAATAAAAAATATTGGAAAATTTATTTTGGAAAAATCTTAAAAAGATTTTATGATGCAATTTACAATACATTAATTATATAAACGGTTTCTTACAGAAGAAAGAATAAGAAATAGATAATGCTTAACATTATAAATAATGCACAGGAGTTTAGTCCTTGCAATATTTCCCACAAAGCGTATAAGTTTTATTAGCAGGCTGGAAGGTGAGAGAAAAGAGGCTTTTATATTGAAGTATGGATAAATAATTTATTTATCTGGGAAGCAATAAATAAAGCAATCCTTACAGTACAAATTTCTGGAATACAAAATACTCTAATATTTGACGTAATTCTACCACAAAATGTTTCAGTTTTTCCAACAAATGTAGCTTATTTTTCAACAATGTCGCAATTATCCACCTATTTGAATGAAATCAGTATCAAAAATCCTAGAAAAAAATTTTTTTTCGATTTTGCCATCCAACAAAGATTTATGTGATCCCTTGTCTTTTAGTGAGATGATTCAAAACTAAGACCCGAGAGCATTTTTTCCTTGTAATTTTCAAATACTAACATTTATTGCCATATCGGCGATTTTATCTAATGCAGCTTCTCCTTGACGAGCAATATGCTTCTCTAGTGCAAGTCGTAGCTCATCCAAACCGTTTTCTACCCGGTCACAAAGTGTATACATGCGCTCCAAATCAGAATCCTGGAATTCAGAAATCGAAAAATTTTAAATTCTGAAAAAAATTCGAAATATGGCCATAATAGAAACTAAAACTTTAAATCAGTTTTTCAAGCAATTTTTAACAGTAGTTAAATATCCTTTTTTCCAAAATTATTAAGCATAAATTAAAACAGTGAAAAAAAATTTCTGCAGGGTTCAAACCAACTTTATTCGATTCAAGGAGATTTCCGAATTCATTCTGAAATAAATCCAACTGCTTTGTGATAAGTACTTTTTCCAGAGTTTTTGCTAGCAAATCTTGTGTTGACTCATGAAGATAAAGGTCACAGCGTTCTTTTTCTTCTTTTAATCGAATTTCCACCTGAAATATAAGAAAATTTAAAAAATAAATAAGAGATTTCGAATTTCCAAAACTGGAATAGTAAATCAACACTCCGTGTCTCTTCATTTTGACAAAAACTCTAATAGAAAATGAAAAAGCAAATGAAATCAACCTTTTTCATGTATTCAGTAACGGAGTTTGAAGCGATAAATTCGGCAGCTTCATTGGCAAAATAACTTTCTGTGTCAGCAATGAAGCGCTTCTCGAAATAATCACGATAAACGCGTAACTTGGGCAAACGATCAAGATGAGTTGCTGATGAGCTTGTTACCTGACCAGCACTTGTATCACTTTCATTAACACCTAATTCCACTAAAAAAAACCTGGTAAACAAACAATGTTCAAAACAAAAACTCAAATCAAACATTGAAAGCTAATATAATACTGATCTCGTCTTTCCCAAGTTTTGATTGGCAATGTCGTGATTAATAATTTTGATAAAGTACTCAATAACAGCAGAGATTATAGAAATACAGCAATCAGATTAATGAACGCACCATAACATTGAATTACTCCACTAATAAGTTTGGTACTGATTTTCTCGCCATTTCTCTCACGCTCAATTAATTTTAATACCGCGCTTGTTACATTGTCACGCATGTGAATGAATAGAAATTCCTTCCAGGTTACAATCGCTAACTAAAAATCAAATAACAATTAGGGATCAAGAATATAGAAAAATGCAACGAAAAGAAACTTTTATAAGATATAAAAATTATTTCCTAATGAACAATAAATTCCATGGATAAAGAAAATTTTTAAAAAATTCCGTTAGAAAGATGATAATGAACAGAAATATCGAAAATAGATTTTGGTATAACTTTGACCACGCTAAACTGTAATGATTTATTACGAAATATAATAGAAAATGATCATTACAACATAAATTTCGTAGATATCCTCATTTCCTTCATCCAATTCCCGCTTTATCCAATGACGATTCAAATAGCTGAATATTCCACCCACTACTTTTGAGCTAAATCGATAGGAATCCCATTGCGTCGTAAAGTAGTTCAAAATGTCCTCACCACTCAAATCACGTCCTTTCTGAAAACAAAAGTCAATAATATAAGAACAGAGTCAACATAACCCTGAGAAAAAAATAATATTAAACTTTCAAAAAAAAAAATAATATTTCATAAGAATCAATTTCTACTTACAAAAAACACTAAAATGTACAAGACAAACCTGGTATACATTTTCAACATAATTCTGGAAAAAATGCTTGAGATGGTTATAGAGATCTAAGCCAACAAATTCAGCACCAATAGAACCAGGATTGCTACCACGAGGAACACGACTCGAGCGACTGCGTGATCCAGAACGCTGCGAATCATTGTTGTATACAACAGATGTGCAAAATGTATATACACGACTATAAATATTTGTTTTAAATATAAATATTTGCATTATTTGAAATCTAATTTGTACAATTTATTTTCTGAATTAACAGTTAATTATCTCTATGAATATAGTCAGAATTTTCTGCGACCTAAATTGTGTATTAAAATAAGAGAAATGAGACTTTCGATGTAAACCTAAATTACTTCATAGATGAATTCATTATTAAATTAAAAATCTAACAAAACTTTAATTAAATAAAAAAAGCCAATTATAAAGAGATTCAATCATGTATGAATCATCTATTTTTTTCAGAAGATTTTTACAGAATTCACCTGTATAATTGCATATAACGAGCTGGCATCATAGTTTGCCGAGCATAAACCTCTTTAAGACCCACTTCCATATCGCCCCAAATTTCATCGATTGTAGGTGAACTACGAAGACCCATTTTCTCGGCGGTATCTGCTATAGGTATGGATCTCTTGCGCGTATTCCCTGTTCTCATTAAATAAATGCTTCCTTCAATTCGGCCTAAAAATAAGCTTCTGTAATTATAATATAATAAGCCAAAACATTAGGCTTTCTTCAAATTTCAAGAAAAATGAATCATTGCAAATAATGTTATTAGTAAAGGAATTTCTAAAATAAGCATCAACTAATATGTAATGGCGCGATAAATGCCATTAACATCCGGATATTTTTTGGCTTCTTAAAATAATTCAAATGAAGAAAACAAACCGCATACTGTCAATGTAAAAGTATGAATGAAATAAAAATACCAATAAATGTTACTGAAAAAGCTCCATACTTATTCTTATTCACTTTGAACAACAGCAACTGAACAGTTCGAAATGTATAATTTCAATCTTCAAAAAACAAACCTAAAAAAAGTAGAATATATAATCTTTTATTATTTTAAAATTTCAAATCATAAGTTCTTATACTTCCATTAAAAAAAAGAAAAATTACTGAAATTTTGTGAAAATATTGAATTAAACAAAACGGATTTATTAACAATTTTCTATATTATGACTTACTGTTGTTTGTCCTTTATAACTTTATCCTTTTGAATCGCTTGCAGTATGATAACAATAACCAGTAGTCGTAAACAAAATGGATCTATTTGTATTTTACTAAAAATCCAACTAATTTATTAAAATAATTAAGCATAATATTTATTTAAATCGAAATTGTCAGGATAATCAATACATAATTATGACATTAAATAATAATAATTCAAATCTGATATGCTATGATATGATATGCATAAGCGAATTCAGGCAAACAACTACATCTATGGTCGCATGAAATCACATCTGCGCCAAATCGATAATTAACAAAAGTTAAAAAAATATCAAACTTGCGTCACAAGAAATTAGAAAAAAATAAAACTATTCGCATAATTGAATTCGAATTCGCATTTACATTAAGGAAATGATATAATATAAAATGCTTAAATGATTGAAATTATACAAATTTTTCTAGATAGAAGAGATATCAAAAAATAAAGTGTGTATAATTTCCGTGAGCAACCCATTAAAACGTAAAAGAAAGTCACACTGGTTATCTCTTCATTACGTTGGAAACCAAATCAACAGACAGAATTATAGCAAAGAAATTTCGACAAAATATAATCCCTAAATTTAACTTATCCCATGAACAACTTCACGTACTGCCACTTTTATAATTTTATTGATACATAATATTATACGTAAACCACGTTTATCTTCACGTAAATTTCGCAATTCTCGCGGTAAAGCACATTCCCCTGCAAAAGAGATATTTGAGTGAAGCGAATTGGTCGTCTCAAAATGAATCCACACCCAACAAGTATCACGTGTAAATACGCTGTTCAATTGTAAAGTGTTTAGTGAATATTTATTTTTGTGGGAGTAGTCGTGCAAATATTCTGTTTGCAAAATTCTCGGGAACGAGAAGTTATCAATCGAGGGTGATGTTAATCAAGAGTGATTCGCTTGCCATCATGTTTGTAACTCTTGGGTGAGATCAATTGATCTCATCAACTTCAGATCATCGAATACATCTTCTTTGACTGTGTCATTTCGCTGACAATCTGCTGACTGGTGTCATTGGGAATATATCTCATATATCTTGATACAATTCATGTACTTCCGTTTTCTCAAGACTGTTTTATCAAATTTCCATTACTCAATACATTTCTTCCAATACATGTAAGAATATTTATGCGTAACAATTCGCTTAAATGGCTTATCGGAGTACGACGATAATCCCGACTAAATCTCGAAATTTCACGAACGCCCAGCTAAAGCTGCATCTCTCTTGTGTTTTCATCTTTTCTCATCATAAATGTTACACTCTTTTCTGCATTTCTGTACTCTCAATGAAAATTCATGGTCTTCGGACTAACCGCGACGCTTGTGCGATGCTGCTACGATGGCAAATTGATTTATGTTGTTATGAACAATCAAACTTTTTTTCGCTCGTGTGACTTTCATTTCTCATTAATTTATTATGATATAAAAATTGTGAAATATCGTAGAGATGCACGTAAATTAATCGAATGCATGTGTGCCATGAATATGTGCATGTACACTGATGTAATCAAGTTTTCATATGTCAGTATGATGCGTGCTTATATGACATGAAATATTTATCACGCGTTGGTGTGGATGATTGATTGTGTATTTATTACCTGAACATCAATTAAATATCCATATTTGATTACATTGACGTCATCTGATTTGATTACATATTGATGTCATTTGATAACATATAATCAGTTAATCAGATTTCAATACATTAATATGATATGTGTGTATATGACACGAAATGCTTAGTTACCTATTTTGTGTAATATGTCTTATTGCTTAGTTACGAATTTATTGCTTGTCATTAATGCCACCTACATTATTCGCACACTGGCAATGAGATGATTTCGAGAAATATTGTAATCTCAAGATTATTTTATAATAATCGTGAATATCGAAGTGTATTCTCAAGTACTGTTGCCGCATTATTCTGGAAATCTCCTAAAAATTAAATAGCTTTCAGCAGTGGTATTATTATTGTTTCATTTGAGATACCGTTGTTCAATTGGTCATTTTTATCGCAGTTTTAGGTAATTTTTCACTTTTTATTTTGCTTCAAATTAATTTACTTTTTGAGGCAATCAATCAATAAACTTCCTTACCTTTTCTGTTCGTCGTTTGTTAATGTATGTAGGCCTTTTTTTATGAGAAAAGCTAAACTAAGTGAATAAGCTCAATGTGGCAGTTGTTTCCCCGGTTGAAATTGTACTGAAAATTTTTGTTTTAGAGTGTTACCATACATAAAGCAGAGTTGGAAACCAAAACGGTTGATGAGGCTATTTATTTATTTCTGCGGTTTGAATTCTGTTATTTCCGACTAAATGAGTAAAGATCAGAGGTCACATTTTAATACTTCAGTATCAAATTTGTGAAGTATAAAACTTAAATTTCCATTCCTTCCAATTTTTCAAAAAACCCCAACATACGTGACCTTACATGACAGTGCGTAATTTAATAGAACTTGCAGGTTTGTCACACGACATTTATATATATATATATATCCTATGTATGTATCATCATTACATGTATTATTATTATCAGCATCATCATCACTATTATCAACCGTGAAAATATAGTTGTCGAAAGTGAAATCGTTATATTATCGTTTATCACTATCATGCCCATTGTTATCAAGCTTTAAATTATCTACAGTCACCGTTATCAGTATTACATAATTCATCAGCAGCTTCCTCAGAAATGTCTAAAATATAGCATCTGCAAAAGTAAGTATAAATCAAATAATGTCTATCAAGATTAGTGCTAAATGATTGTTAGTATAATTAGCATAGGAAGCAAGAACTGATACTACAGATAAATCTCGGATACATACCAGGAAAATTTTTTATTCCTGATAAAAAGACGTTTATTGATAGATTTTGACCAAATTTCATTTTTTTATTGTCATCGCATTCCTTATTTAAACAAGCATTTAGTGGTTAGTAATAAATTAAAGTGAATTTTGTCCGAAAAGTTTGCGGTTTTTTCCAGCAAAATGAGCTTAATTCAATCTGGTTCGATTTTGATGATACAAAATTAAAATACGTGAACCAGATTCACTTGGTAACAAGATTGAAGCCCAAGGTCATTGGCATTGATCAGAAATTCAAAAATCTGAATTTTCTGTAACTTTTTTTTCCTACTAAAGATTTATATAGTATCTAAAATTATGGATTTATTAGTTAAATTTTAGAAACTTGATTAATATATCAAAAATCATCTCTCGGATGATAAACTGGATGACTGATTTGTTAGGTGTGATTGCAGAAGATTTAGAAGTATCAAAATTTATGGATAGTAAAGCTCTAGTTCATGCTCTTCTTTGTTCAGTGCTATGCAATTCATATTTTAGTCAAATAATAATTATCTTTGAGACGACGGGACTGATATTTCCATTATCACAAACTAACAATTTGTACATATTTCTGTCCATTTGCTCAAGATAGTGATTCATCAGCGGTTTTTACTATGATCAAACCAAAACTGAACTGTAACTCGGGAGATAATTTTTTTCTTTACTTAAATTTCTGATTTTTTTCAAGGAAGTTAAAATTAATTATGTTGAGCTAAGTATGTTATTATTAAATTCGGAGGCTTAATTAGATAATATAACTAAGTTTCGACAAAAAAAATTGATTGGTAAATTCTGAAAAATATTCTTGTACAAAAGACTTTGTATATATCCATAAATATTAAATTCCCTCAAACACAGTGTTTTAATTTTTGCATAATTTATTGCACACAATGCTATTATGTTTCGTATCTCTCATCATTAATTGCTGATTATACAGTCGTCGAACGGTTGGTTTCGAATTTGTTCTGAATATCTCTTATATTATTCGTTGTGCTTATCAAGATTCCACTAAAATTATATTTCAGAAATTAACTCAAGTCTAGTTGCGCGAAAAAATGTTTTTATATTTTTATTATCATCTAATCTTTATGCGATCTATTTTTCATGGATAGAAAATATCTGCTGTAGACATTAGTCAGGAATTTACTTATTCTAAGATTAACTAGGGTTACTAATTTTCTGAAATTTTATTTGAATTTTTTTATGCAGATGATGGAAGTAGAGAATCCAGTAGGAAGTGTGGACAGCGATCAATACCATCAAATGAATGGTGATGAAAGGTCCGAATATCTGGATGATAATGATAAAGTGAATAATGGTAAAACAAAATTGGTACATGATAATAAAAGCAATAAAGAGAAAGGAGATGAAATGAATGAAAGCGACAAATCCGAAAAATCCGATGATTACGCTAAAAAAGAAGCTGCTACTAGTGTAGAGTTGGTTTTTTTTTTCTGAATAGAAATAGAAGCATGTGTTTTTGTCCGAAGTTATTTGATTTCCTCTAAGTTGTAACAAATTATGATAAAATTTATTATAGCATGATAATTATAATGGAAAGTAATCAAGAGAATCTGAAATAAGATGTTTCAAATTCTGTTTATGAGATAAATACTAATAAGAAATTGTTTACACGTTATTTGGAATTATATAGAAATTATTATTAGCTTTTGTCTTTTAGAGCCAATGCAAAAAAAGAACGTACATCAAGATCAAAGTCTCGCTCCATGTCGCCAAAACGTCGACGTCGTCGCCGTCAGCATTCCTCAAGTTCAAGCACGCACACAGCTTCTACAAAGTCACACTCACGAAGTCGATCGAAATCACAGACCAAGTCGCATTCACGTTCTCGATCACCGCGACGCGCTAGCTCGCGCTCACGATCACGTTCACGCCGTAAGTCGTCCAAGAAAAAGGCACGTCGCACCTCGCGTTCGTATAGTCATAGTCATAGCCCGATTCGTCGTCGCAAGACATCACGCAGTCGTAGTCCAAGGCGTCGTCCTACGCGTAGTTCGTCATCTTCAAGTCGAGACACTTACGGTTCTTTCAAAGCTCTAAGGTAGATTTTATTGTTTAGTGATTTTTCAGCTACCAGTGAGACATTAAGTTCAATAAAAGAAATTTAATATTATTTTTAAGATAAATTTAGCAGAACATTGAAGTAACGAATTTGTACAATATAGGAAGATTTAATAATAAAGAGTGATGTAAAGATTTTAAAGAATTTCACCAGCTTTTGTTTTAATGATTTTTTTAAGTTTTTATATTTTGGTAAATTTTAGATATAATATGAAACAGGAGCTATAATTAGCTTTTTATTTGATCCATTTTCTCAGTGCTGTTCTATTTTCATATGCATAGTATTTTAACTTTGAAATTTTTAATGCAGTGTTGTGTTGACGGTGTTAGTTGTATCCGATTAGTCCAGCCTCACTATTTATTATTATTATTGTCATTGTTCTTCGATATACCCATCCCAACGGCCTTATGAATGATGCAGCGGCTATACAAACAAACACACTGGTGCTATTATTATTGTTATTATTATTCTCATTATGATTGAAATTATTCGCAGGTGAAATTATATTGTAGTCTGGAAATACTGTGCAAATATCTCCAATATTTTGCTCATAAAAGCATTTTAGAAAATTATCAATCTTTAATTTTCCAGTCTTTTTAAATTTCAAATATAATCAAGTGATTATAAGTTATGGAAATATAGATTGTTGAAAAAGAGACGAATTATCAATCGATCATGTTTAGCCGTCCTATTTCATTTTAGATTCAGTGAAATATGTTTAAGATTTTCTCCAAATTGAGAGGGGCTCATAAATTAAGTATCTCTATGTTTCCAAATGGAAAAAAATGCCATTTAAAACAGTCAGGTAATTATGCTAGTGAGGTTTGAGAGAAATCACTTTATAAATACTGACATAACTATCAGTACTTTTACAATGAATGTGAATACAATTATTATTCTATTTAGGGGTTATCAAAACACTGATGAATTTTAATTTTAAATATTTTTTCAAAACTAACGGAGAATGCATATTACGTTTGAGAACACCATTCTTTTATCTAACGCTTTTTTAGAACAAAATATTTAACTTTTAATTAAATTGCTGAAATAAATATACAAATAATTTCATTAATTGTCGTGAATTTTTAGTCCAGCTCGTCCGGTTTATGAATACCCTTGTCGTAAATGTGATCGTGATTTCGAGACCATTCGAGAGCTTTGCGAACACGAAATTCGTGCTCATGGTGCTTGCTTTCCATGTCCTCATTGCGAAAAGCAGGCATCAAGTGTGCAGAAACTCTGTGAACATATGAAACGACGTCATTCCGACTATCGTTTGTTGTGTGATTTTTGCAAAGATGATTTTGGTGGGAAAATAAATGGCGCAAAAGATTCAAATTGGGAAGAATTCCGGGATCATATCTATAAGGTTTGTCGTTCTTTATATTTTATGTTTCTTATTTTCCTTTTGTTTTTCACTCTGCCAAATGGTTTATACTGACATAATCATTTTGCTAACGTCGGTGACTACGTGGTACTAGATTATTAGATAAGGTCATTAGGATTCTCTAAGTATATTGTTAGGAACCTTCTTCCTAATTCCATTATTACATGCAATTATTCTTTATCAGTTTGCATTTCAAATAATATTTTTAAATCATTTTTATTTTCAGGAATGTCTGAAAGAGAAGATCTATCTCGCCGATCGTCAGCGAGGTCGTTCAGCAGGAGTTGCGCAGCGTGGTCGAGGTCGTTGTCCACATGGACCGCCGGTGAAGTGCAAGTATGTATTTCTTCTGTATGGCTTATGTCATAATTCTTGTTGTGCGATTTTTTTTGTATTTTTTTTTCTTTTTGTTTTTGACGAAGTGTTTTTCTTATTTTGCAAACATTTTAAAAGCTTGAAGATAATTTCAATCTCAGTTTTAATTTTTATTCAGGAATTTTCCGAATTGTCCTGGCGAGAAATGTTACTATTTTCATGGTTACTGTCGTTATGACAAATTATGTGTCAAAAAGGAGTGTCCATTTGATCACACGGATCGTCCGCGTATTTGCTTGTCTTGCCTTAGAGATTATAAGGTTAATCTTATATTTCTTGTTTATTATTTGGAAATATTTCTTGTTTATTATTTGGAACATGAATTGCTATTTTAAAGTTTTATTTTAACAAATTATAGTTCTCATATTTCAGAGACGCTTTTAACGAAATGCAGTTCAGCCAAATTTGTTATCATTTCAAAAGTTACGATGTTGATCTTTTGCTAATGAAGAATGTGGTTCTCTTTTCTTTTGTGATTTTCTTTCCATTCTCTCGTAGGTTTCTTTATTTCTTTGAATTATTCATATCTGTCGTTTTTCTTTCCAAGTATGTTAAAATAATTGCGGACCGTAGTTCTCATTGAATAAAATCCACTGCGTCTTTTTCTCTAAAAATTGATATTTTATTACTATTTTTGAAACTCTCATGGGTTTTTTGGTTGTATTATTTTAAGTCCAGTTCTGAAAATAAATGAAAATCTCCAGCTTTTTTTTCAAACTCTTTACAGTATAAATTAATGTTTATGTCTTAATCTCTTTTCTTTTTTGTAAATCCTAAGCATTATTAATTATTCATTTAATGACACTTTATTTAGATGTTTATATATATACTTGTCGATTTGCTTATTTGCAAGAGTATTTTCCCGGAATTTTTAACATTCTGCAGTAGCGACTTAATATTTCCTGTTTCAGCTTACCATGTTTTAGTTGATTTCTTTTTTATCACAGTGCTCATTGCATGATGATGCGTTCAGATTCTACTCTTTTTCAGGAAATTCATTTTTTCTTTCCAAAAGACAGAATATTTTCCAAATTTCTTTTCTCCTTATGTCATATAATCAAAAGTAGTTAATTTTTCGACCGGAAAGTAACTTGCTGAAATCAGTGTTGTCTCAGTTACGTATTGTTTCTGCAATGAATAATGATCTTTATTTTAGAATAAAAGGGAAATAAATTTTAGAAGTTTTAACGAATTGAAAATTTCATCTCATAATTCGGATGGATTTTCAGTTCCTGCTAATGTTAATTTTTTAATTGTGAGCTATTTATTGTTTGGTTTTCTCTCGATTATTTCAAATTCTGATTTTTTCATTCTACTGATTTTAAAGCTCGTACAAAGTGGGAAAAAATTTTTTATCATTTGTATTTTAATTTCATTTTTATCTATTATTGTTGTGTTGTAATGAAATTGCTGGAAAGGGACAAGAAATATTTATGATTATGACACAAAGCACATCATGTAAAAAGAGATTTTTTGGTGCGACAAGTTATCATTGATATTTATTACAAAAGAGTATGACGATATGAAATGAAAGCAAAAACAACCATCAAGAATCTATAATATCCCCAAGTATCATAAGAAATGCTGTAAATCTGGCTGGAATGATTTAAATAGAGATGTTTCTCAGTTCGCAATAAATTTTAAAGCATTTAGTAAACAAGTAGATATATTTTTAAACATTTAGTAATGGCGCAGTGGGCGACGTAATTTTCCGCCAGATGTTTATAGCGTTTTTTTTTTTAATTTAAAGGATACTCATTTTCGTCTGGTCGTCATTTAAATGGAAAGATTCGCAATCGTACTCGCTCATATAGCTGTGTGAATTTTTTTTTATAGCAGATTAAGCATAATCACTGATCAATACTGGATGAAAGAATTGCGTTAGGAGCAATGCCAATATCAGTGTATTGATAAACTTATATATAATACCCTGATAAGTTGGGATACTTTATATATATATATATTCTGATAAGTTGGCTTTTGTACATATATGCGATATCTTAACAAGGTAGAAATTGCTTTATATGTATATAATACCCTGATAAGTTGAGATTATACATGCATATCTTGATAAATTGGAATAACTGCGTATATATGCAATTGTGTAATAGGCTGGAATATTTATATTTAGTGTCTCAGTAAGTTATATATATGTGTATCTATGATATCCTGATAAGCTGATAATGCTTCATGTATATGCAGTATACTTATAAAATCGCATATGCAGTGCTTTGCAAGTTGAAATAGTCTCATATATATGCAGTTCTCTGATCAGCTGAGATAATTTTAAACTGATAAGGCTGAAATAATCTTATCCATACATATACTTATTCGATATTGTCAGTTGATGAATAGCAGCTATTAGGAACAGAAATATCTTCAGCTAATTAGAAGTGGTTGTAAACTTTATCATCGCATAGCTCCGAATGTGTAATGCCAGCTGCTGGACCAACATATCTTCGTAGCATTCCTACTACTGCTGATATTGATGATAATCAGCAGCATTTACGAAATTTTCCGGATAACAAAGAATCACCACCACCGGTTGTTCCGGAAGATATTGAATATAAATTACACGTGACCGGACTACGTGAAAAACGTCTATGGCTTTTATTGATATGTTTAGCAGTGCTGACGATTATTACACTCATCATATTGATTGTAAGTTATATTTTTTTGTGATTATAACTTTTTTCTCGAAACACTCCTTCATTCACTTACTTCTTTTGCTTCTTGTTTTTTGATATTTTCGTTCACTTTTTTTTTTTTTCGAAGCAAGCAATTAACGAAATTGTTTTGATTAGATATGCCGAAGGATTGAAAAAAGTCAATAAAAAAGCAATACATCGAAAATATAGTAAAATAAATAATAATCTACACACAATTAATGTTTAATGTGTAGGCTACAAACTTGGCCATATATTGAGAACTTGGCATTTTTACTGCCAATTTAATCTTTATTTTTATAATAAAATCTGTTTTTTTTTTTTGTTTCATCTGTTACTATTATCGTCAATTATTTTCAGTTTACTACTTTCAGGTGAATATTTTCATTATTCATGTATTGGGTATGTCAACAAGAGGTATGAAACTTCTTCAATTTCATAGTCGATTTCATCCAAAAACCGGTGAAGAGGACACAGTTTTGCAATTTTCGGCTAACAAAATACACCTGGGTAAAGTAATTGCAAAAAGTGGTATAGTTTATGGAAATATCGGGAAAGATTTGGTAATTATAGGTTCTAGGGTAAGCTACTTTTTTATTTAAGTAAAATTTTCAGAAATTAAAAAATTCTAAACATTCAAATTCAATATATATTTTTGAATTAATTTTTGTCCAAATGACTTTTGCATTACCAGAAATAAAAGAAAATAATTGCAAATTATGATAGGTGGTTACATTAATGATAAGATCTGATTACTGATTGATCTGTTTTAATCAACATGATATTATCCGATTTATTTCAAAAAATTATTTACTGAAAGCAATTCTTTAAAACTGAAATAAATGTTTGAAAAAAAAAAATGAAATGAAAATGAAACTAACATGAAATTGGGGTAATTCCGTGAGTTTATTTTTAGGTAATAATTGGCAATACATCAAGTAAAGGTCGTCTAGTATTGCAGGATGGTATTTGTCGTTTCGAGAATAGTAGTCAATTTATAGTTCGTCATTAATATTATCATTTATTTCATAATGTCTTTAAACTTATGAACTTTTAACTTTAAGTTTAAAACTTTTTTTTAGGAGATAAATTTAAGCTTCTGAATTTAAAGGAATTTAATTGTTTGCAGATTAATTTAATTAATTTATTAAGAAATAAAACAGAGAAATATCAAATTAATTAATGAATTAATTGATCTATAGATTATTATTTAATTACAGTTAAGCAAGTACTAAAGATGTATGTAATTTTAAAATACATTCTAGGTCAAGAACAAACTTCGGCCCTATTTTAGCGCTCGCCATCCGTTGTTTCGTTTAGACAAAAAGATTAAGAAAATATCGCTGCTCAAATTGTTACGGATAAGGTATTTTTTGAAGAAATTTTTTTGATTTAATTTAATTTAATTAATCTATTGAAAGAAATAAGACACAGCAATATCAAATTAATTAGTTATCAAAACTCTTAAAATCCATTACATTTTGCTTTGTACCTTCATTTCTAAGCCAGAAATCATTGAACTTTGTAGCAGAAATTGAAACCAGAGTGATTTTTTAGATTCGTTCACCGATTAATGATAATTTATACGTGGATGTAACAAATCTAGGATTACGCGGCAATGAAGCGATAAATTTCGAATCAAAACGAATAAATTTAACCAGCGGAAATGGCATCACATTGATGACAACGGTATGGCTAAATTAATAATTTTAATTTATTTAAATTAGAAAGAATTAAATACCCTATTATTTCTTTATTATTTTTAATGAAAATTAGAACAGAAAATCTGACATTTGACCTATCTGTTCAGATGGGATATTTAGATCTATTTCTATTCATTCTTAATCTTCTTAGTTTCAGATTCATCTCAAAATTCCAGTTCGTTTTTCTTTAAAAAAAGGGGTGTCTTGGAGTGATTATTTTTTAATTTCATTGAATTTTTTTTTTCTATAGAAAACTGTACAAATCGATTTATAATTTTTTTAGAAATTTTTAAATTTGACGTCACATCGAAAACTTTTTTTTCTAAAATTTTAACTCCTTTCTATGAATAAATACTTTTGCTGGTTTAATTTTTAATTATATCTATAAATTCATCAAATGCATTGATGCGGAAGAGGAATTTTTAAAAGCAAGTTTTAATTTTCCCATATAATCTGCATAATAATTTCAATCTTTTTTTTTCTTCCAGGCTGATGGTTCAATAATATTTTCGGCCAAAGAAAATATACTTTGGAAATAAGCTGAAAATATTGCCGCTAAGTTTGTCACCATCATTAACTGCTTCCATAGATGCATTACGAGTTTGTATTTGTATGTCATCAAAGCCAAAGTTATTTACAGTAGCCGGTAATAAGCCATGTTATGCACCGCAAGGTTTCTGTACGTAATATCGAACAAGCTGTGATTGCGTGGTTAATTAGGCTCACAAATTATGAGCATATTTGCTTGTTAGCTAAATAAGATATAGCTTAAATTAACAAAGTGATCAATTTGATTAATTAGAATAATGATCTGTTGATTTCTACAAATATTTTGTTTTCATTTCAAATGTTCAAATTTACATTTGCGATTTATTTTTTATCGATTTGTGGTTTTCAAAAATTTAAACATTATCACAATTTTCGATCAATTTATCATTTAATTCTCTACTTTTTTTGGATATAAATAAAGGAATAAAAGAAAAAAGATTCGTAAATTCTAATGAATCGTTAAATATAAAGATTCAGTAACTTACGTGAAAGTTCCGCGTCATTATTGTTATCCAGGTAAGAATGAATTACATATATTTACATGAATGTTTTAGATCACAATAAGTTGCATATTTGTGTGAAAGTTTCTAAAATCATATTAGTCTAGAGAAGAAAGAATTACATATTTACGTGAAGATATTAAATCACAACAAAATTATATATTTACATACAATTTTTAAATCACAATGAATTAGATGCTTACGTAAAAATTCCAAATCGAATTTCATACTTTTTACCAATTTTTATTGATAAAGTTCTCTGACTCATTTTCTTGTTATCAGTTCTTTATAGTGACATATCTCCTATTGATAATTCCCATTTTTTTTGCCTAACATTCCTTCTAAATGATATTATGATAACCAGTTAATGTTTATTTAATCTCGAATTTCATTTAGTGATTGAAAACTGCAACCTTTTTTTTTAAATGTTGAAGTTTGAACTTTTAATAATTCTAAGTTCTTGAAACAGAAAAAAAAATTAAGCATGGATCGAAAAGAATACGTTAATGTGAATTATAAAAAAAAATAGGAGAATGAGAGGTCAAACTGTTTGCAGATGACTGATGTATTGTTTATAAAATAAAATGGCGCGCTTCGATGGATGACATAAATATTCAGCATGGTGACATTTCCAGTATATTTGAATATGACCTCGCTTGTCTCATTTTTTCTTCGAAAATTTCTTTTCTTTTATAATTAACAGTTTTATTTCTGTTCGAATAAAATACAATTAAGGAAGAGTATTTGAGAGATAAAAACTAAATTGAGGTTTATTATTATCCTTTACGTACTGTCCGTGACCTTTCAATGCAGATTCATTCTATAAATCGTCACTTCTTTGTATCAATTGATCATACTCATGAAGTGAAGGAACAAACAAAGAAATGAAATGATAATTAGTTTGATAAAGTAGAGGAAACGATTATAATATATAAAGTGAAGTGATAGTGAATCAGACAAAGTTATCAAATGTTAGTTCAATCATCTTATGCTAATCAAGTTTTAATCTTTTTTAACATAAATAAGAATATTATGCGAAATAATTCCTTCGTTTAAAACCCTAGAAAATAAAAATCCTAGGAAAAAAATAAAAATTAAATTAAAATTTTTAATCAATCAGTAAGCTTTTTTCATATAGATTAAAAAATTATAATTAAATTATAAATGTTAATGTAATATTTTCGATAAAAAAGTTTGATTATCGCCATCATTGACCAAAAACAAAATATGCTATAATTTTATGCAAAAATTTTAAATTTTAATCGAAATCAAAAATGTTGAAAATTCGATTTTTTATTTATATTAAAAAATCTGAATTGAAAAAAGAAATAATTGTCGATGACTTAATCAAGACTGATAATACTGTTTGATATCTGAAAGAAATAAATTTTTATTATCAAATATTTATCAAATTGTATTATTTCATTTTTGCAATACCAAAAATCATATTAATATATTCATACGTCTATTTGATCCTTTTTTTGTTTCATTTTAGTTATTTCATTTCAATCGATCGCATTTCTTATTAATTTTATTGCAACTTGTCATTGCAATATCATCATCATTCGTTTAAAAAGTTTACTTTTTGATTTATGATTTGTATTTTAATCAATCATTTTCATTTTCTTTTTTTGCTTTTCTTGTTTCTTTTTCTCTTTTTTGTTCTCTCCGTTCCGCATTGATTCTTCCGTTCGAATTGAACGATTAAATTGTATTCAAAATAGATATCAAATTTTACGCTTTCTTTTACCCAAATTAATGATATGCAACTGTGTTCTTTCGTTCCGTTCTGATCAATTAATTCTTAATGTCAAATTCATTTTCCTTTTTCTGCTATTTCCATCTCTTTATTTTATTGTGTTTCCGCTAATCGCTTGACCGTGAAATCGCTATTGTCGTCGCATCTATTTATTCCATCTACCAAAAGTTCATCGAGTAGTAAAACTGATTAATGAAATTTGTATCGAATAGGAATGAAAAAGAAAATTCAGCCGTAATATTATCTTTTTCTTGATATTTATTGTTTCTAATATTATCATGTGATAGTATATATCATAAATAGCCTAGTAAAGAGGATTTCTTTGAAATGAATTCTATTTCTATTTTATTTTTTATCTTTAATATGCAAGAACTAGCCTATTTTAAGCTTATTTGAGCTCATTTATCCATATATTTCTACTTTAAACTTTAAAGCATAGCTTTGATAAAAGAATAATTGTTTTATTATCAGGCCTAACTTTCCAGCCTAGGTTTTTCCAATTTTTGCAAATATTGTAAATCATTAAAAAGGGAACTGTCTCCTGTAGAATTTTCAGTCCAATTTGGCTATAATATAATTTAAAGAATAATGTTGAATCTAACATAATGAGTTATAAAATCATGTAACTTCATAAATACTATAATTTAAAAAAAAAAAAACTTTTCACTAACACAATGTTGGGAAAAAATTTATTTGCAAACAGGTGAATTATCAATTGGTAATGGAAAACAATGAAGAAGCTTCACGTGAAGATGAATTACATGCTACTAGCGTGAAGTTATACGTGGAATCAACGTGTCACGATAATCGTGGTTTAATAGAGCAAATTTGTCCAGCATTATTAATTAAATCTCAGAAAGCAATTCCTAAAGTGGTGAAATATATTTATAGTCATTTGGCTTCATATTCTTCTCATATCGATGAAGGTATACCTGATATTATCATTTCATTAATTTCCGGTGAAAATATTATTGGTTTACAGGTAATTAATTGCTTTCAAAATTTTAAAATATTATATTTATTCGTCACTTAGACATGACATTTAAATAT
Source organism: Dirofilaria repens (assembly GCA_008729115.1). Classification (NCBI taxonomy): domain Eukaryota; kingdom Metazoa; phylum Nematoda; class Chromadorea; order Rhabditida; family Onchocercidae; genus Dirofilaria; species Dirofilaria repens. The sequence continues at coordinate 139,795 of SNRZ01000080.1, forward strand.
GATGTAGGGCAAAATCTATCTAAAAATAACTTTTATCAGATCGTCCTTTTTTGTCAGTTTACTTACTTTTTACTCTTAACTTTACATTCTATTTTAGAAAAAATTAATGTAATTTACTTGTGTTATCAATCAATTAAAATTAATCGATTTGCTGTATCACTGCTTTTTTTCAATTTTAACATATTTCCGGGCTTTGCTTAGAAATAAAATTTCAAAATATGAACAAATTGAATCGATGAGAAGTCAATTATTTCAAAGTATCATATTTCATGATCATAAGAAGTAATATTGAAAAAGAAAACGATATTTTTTTTTTTAAATAAAAGGTCAATTATTAACCTTTATTAAACTTATGAATTTCCTTTAGAAAATAAAATATTCGTTCCACTCTTTTCCAATTCCATTAATGCTGTTATTTTATTTATTATCTTTCTCTTCAATTTTATAAGGAAAAAAGTTCAATAAATATGCAAAATTTGTAAAATGATTTTTGTAGAAAGAAAAACAAATTGAGAAAGCGCTTTTACAAATTATTTTAAATTGTAATTCATGGCTTATAATATCTGGTGAAGCATGTGATCCATTAGCTCGTGCTGCTTCTAAAATTGTACATGCTAAAGAATCCATGGTAAGTGAATTCAGAATTCAAGACATTTTTCACTAAACGAAAAATTCATTTCAAATAATTTTTTTTTCTGGAATATAAAATTAATTAAATAGCAAAAAAAAAAATTGTAATTGATGCATTCATTCAAAATATATCATGAAATATTTAAATTTGAAAATGGATTCAGAAGTCAAAAAACGTAGAAACACTTCTGATAGCAGTAAATGATATTAGTTGTGTGGCAGTAAACGGTCAACAAGCATATCACACGCCGATGATTGACACGCAATATAAAACAATGATGGTATTATGGATGGAGCAATTACTCCCGATCAAAAGCTTAGCATTATTCAAAACTCTTATCACTCTGAAACTCTCAACACCACCACCTGGTAAAACTTTAGAAAATTCTTAAGACATGTGCAATGTGAAATTTGATTTACCCGAGATATTTCGGGATGGTTGAAATATATCATACAGTAGTGCTTCAATAAGACATCACTTCAATAAGATATCACTTGTTATCATTAATTCTTATCATGTAAAACAGTTTCCTGCAAAAATTAGGGTAAAATTTGAAATATTCCAGAAAATATTTTAGCATTACTAATTGGAGTTCCACAAAGTGGTATTGCATCATCATCACAAACTGTATTATTGCCGCCTAATGAGCATGAAAATGTACCGGTACCAGTAGCATTATTCTGTGGAAATGAATTATCATCACTTGCTGAACTTCGGGCACATTTGCAATGTGGCATACCGGTAATTGTTCTGCAGGTAAACAAATCAGAAATTGAAAATGTATAATAACAAATAAATGATCGAAAATAATTGCGAAATAATAATTCATTAGAATTTTTTCTAATCTTTCAATTTCAGTTTTCGATTTCGAAAGTTTATTATTCTCGAAAAGGATTTCAGGATGGTAGTGAGCTTTGTGCCATTTTGAATAGTTCTTGGTTGCTATATCGCAGTTCGGCATTCCATTTCGAGAATTGGTTAGAATGGTTGGATTTGGAGCTGCGTAGTTTGGCACCAAATAGTTTATTACACGGGAATGAATTAATTAATGAAGCAAAAGAAAATGTTATTGCTTCATTGGCTGCTGGTTGTGGAGAAGTACCATTATTGGCTTTTATACTTATTGAACAGGTAGGTAATTTCTCCATCACTAGCTTTAAGCAAGGTAATTTTCTCTTTATTGGTTTTTATATTTCTTCAACAGATAATATACTTATTCTTATATTTATTGGGCAGGTAGGTAATTTTCCCATCACTAGCTTTAACAGTATCTCTTTCCCGATATTAGTTTTTATATTCATTGAACAGATAATTTACTTACTCTTACACTTGTTGAATAGTAATTTTTATTTTTTTTTTCAAATTTTCAAAATTTTCAAATTTCATGATGAATATGCTATTATATTATAATATTTAAAAGTTTTGAAAATCTTTTTTAAAATTTATCATTATTTTTCAGTCGGTGTTATTTAGAATTCCCGGAATGGAATATAAAGCGATATTGAAGCTCATTTCAGTAATTTACTGTAAATAATTATACTCTTTCTATCCCAAGTAATCTTAACTAATAGTAGTCAATTTCCATTTAACATTTCAGATTAATAGCTTATCTGATTATTTATTGAAATTATGTATGCAAAGTGCGACTGATACGAATGATATCCAACGTTTGTTACGGCTTGCAGTAAAACTTAATGTTCCATCAATCATTTCATCAACCGATCTTACGACACTTCATACTGATATAGTAAATGAAAATATTTTAAAATATTGAAAATACAATAACTTGAGACTATTTGTCTTGCAAATCAATCATTCTTTTGTTTTAATTAATCTTTGATCTAATCTGTGCTAAATTTCACGAACAATTTTTCTTGATTGAAAATTTAAAATAGTCTAAAGAAGTGTATTTATTTTCACTTGCTGAATCAGAAAAAAACAGAGAATTTTGTTGAATTCAGTAGAATCAAAGTTTAGCATTTAAAATAATCAATGAAATTAAATTGATAATTTAAGCATTTTTTTAGGACATCAATAGTCTTTTCGAAGAGACTTTATTATCAGATAATCGACTGAATGTTCTAGCAGCCATATTGGAGCAAAATATTTCACTGAAAATTTCATTACATCTATTAACAAAATTAATGCGAAATAACTCAAATAAAGTAATCAATTTCCGAGAATAATCTAATTTTCGATCAAATGCTGTCAAAAATTTCAAGTGATAAAATTGTGGAAATTATATCAACATATCAAAGCAATTTAATGGAATAATAAATTTGCGAGATGAAGAATATCATGTTATGTTGAAAAAAATACTTGTATTTGTTAAATTTTTAGGCATTTTTTCATAATATTATCATTTATCATTGTTTGGGAAGAAACTCACCAATAGCAGAAATTGATGCAACTTTTGTCGAACAATTAAACCAACTATTGGTAATGAATCATTTAAAATATTTGAAAAATTTAATTTGACTCAAAAGCTGGTAATAATTTGAAATACAGAACTAATCGGGTAGCTTACAAAACTAATTTCAGGTTTATTTATCAGGTGGCATCAAAAATTTATTACCGGTGTCGTATTTTCATCAACATATGTCTAATCAAAATCAATTGTTTCAAATACTAGCAATATGGTCGATACTGTTGAATCGTCTTCAATTGGCGAAGTGTCTTTGCGCATATTCTTTTCAACCGATATCATTATCAGTGATCCTTGCAAGGATATGTAATTCACTCGCTTTTGAGGTTAGATGATAATTTGTGATAATTTTAAGACTGAGCCTTGAAATTTGTTGTTTCTTGTCAATAGCAATAGATTTTAAATTTTTAGACAAAATATAATTGTATTAATCGTTTATAATATTTCAGTATTGCCTACTTCATGATCTCATCAAATGATTTTGTATATTTTAGTATTGTTTACTTCATGATCTCATCAGTTGATATCGTATATTTCAGTATTGCCTACTTCATGATCTTATCAGTTGATTTTGTATATTTCAGTATTGCCTACTTAATAATAATTAGCATGACTAATTTAGCATCGCTTATTTCGATTTTAATCTTTTTAAGCATTGTTCATTGAATTAATTTAATGGTTAATGAGACTAATGTGTGTATTACATGCACATGTACATTTTTATTAATAGAATCGAAATTGTCCTTCTGAATCTCTGTTACAGGTGCATGACTATCTTCTGTATGAGAATGATTTGAGGAAAGCAGCACGATGGTTTAGTACTCATGCAAGTGCAATATTAGATGCTGCAAACGCAGAATCACCTCGTGAAACTTATCATCATTATGCATGCCGTTAGAATCATTCGGTGGTTTGACACTAACAGAACTTGCACTTCAGGTAGCACTCTTTGAGCAATTTCTTAGTTTTATTATTATTATGCTAGAATTATTTTGCAATAGAATTTTCAGACGAACAATAAACAATTTGTATCACATCGATGTTGCCAAAAATGGATTTATCGACTTTTGTATGGAAAATTACAGGTATAAATGATATGAGCTACTGATGAAGTTTCTTTAATAATATAGGTTATTAATATTTCTTGTGATTATTAAATCTGACAATATTTCTAGTCTAGTTATATCACTATTACAATATACATAAATTAGCACATATATCTTTATGCTTACAGAATTAATTAAGCTGATTATTGCAAAAACAAGTATTAAGCTGATTACTGTAATTTTGTTTTACTTCCTCATCATATCGTGAAATTTATAGGTTGCTTGTTCGAAAGGTTTTGTATTTTTACCACATTGGTTGAAAATTTTGCTTGCATCAGTATTAATAATTCCAATTCAATGGTGGATACGGTATCGTGCGCCAGAAAGTCATTTCCATGATCGAAGTTCAACTATTAGTCCTACAACAGCATTTCTACAATTTCATGGACAGGAAAATGCTAGAAGGATATATTCTGCTCATAGGTAACAACCACTCATAAATTCAGCCTAGTATATTCTAATCATAAAGCAACAAAAGATCATGCAAAAAAAATTGTGGAAGAAAGTAAGATGATAATTTAGCATGCAACGTGATGAGTATGTTATGCCAACTATTCTTGCTGAACAATCGCCAGGTGAAACGTCAGTAAATTCTTGTCTTCTAATGGAAGGTAAAATTTAATATATATTTCAAATATTCTACTCTATTTTCTTTTTTAATGATAAGTAGTGATAGTGAAATAAAAATGCAAGTCTGATAATTTTACAGCGAAAAAGTTAAGATTGTAGAAATTTTTTCGGTCATCAGTCAGTCGATGCTTTAATGCTAAATGAAATCGATCATCCATCATCATTATCGATATCGAAACAACAGGAACGAAGAGATATACGACAACATATACCTTTATCAATCGGAACATTCTATTCCACACCAATTGTTAAATATTGGCTTTCTCTTTTTTTCCGAATCACTCACATTGTTCTATTTGCATATACGGTTAGTGCAAGAATCAAGAAAATTGCAAGAATCAATTGCAAGAATCAATTGCAAGAATCAGCTGCAAGAATCAACTAGTCTAATGCATTTAGAAATATATTTCTGTTATTGTTTCGAAAGTTTTTTTTATTGTGGTATTGACGAATCTTAGTAAAAAAGATTTTACTTGATGAAGGATTTATTTATTCAGCAATGTTATAGAATAAAATAGAATTAGATAAGTGATTAAAGTTGATAATTTGTTTGTAGCAGGAATAAATTCACTGCAATGATGAAATATTCTGAGTGGTTTGAATAATGCTGATTGATTGATTCTGTAGTTGCAACAGATTCAAACAATGCCATTGTCGTGATAAGCCCCTTTTATATCGGTGATCCATCATGATCTTTGTACTGGATAGTGGCCTGGCTGCACATTAATCATACGAAGGGTTAATAATCAGAACAAAGAATGACAGATGGATAATATTTCAAACATGCATAAAAGCTTTTATCGTTACAACATGTTACAACATACCAGATAATTAGCATAGATTTTAACATCTTAAACAGCAAGTGTACGTAGAAGTGTTATCAGTAGATCGGAAGATAAGTGAACAAAAGGTCTTTGTACTGAGATTTGCATACAGTAATTCATTTGTCCGAGTGATAATAAAATTATCTATTGTACAAATTCTTTGATTATTTCATCATATTTACATCGTCAAATATTTTATAATATTTTCGAGTTTTAGCGATAATTTATTGTCATTAGAGTCCTTGACTTTCAATCAAACGCATGTCTTCTTGAACGTAAATAGTAACGATATATCAATCAGTATTGCTTTAAGAATTAGATAGCGATATATTTAAATATGCAACAAGAATTATTATCTTTTGATTAAATAAATTTGGAATTACAATTATTCTGATTGATTATATTAGAATTTATGATATTAGATATCACTACCTGGTTGTGGGTCACTGATTTTGGATACTTTGATATGGTTTTGGACATTTTTATCACTCATTGAATCAATCTGGGTATTTTCGATTCGTATTCAACGTGCTCCTCTACGTCAAGTATAATTTATTTCAAATTAAAATTCAATAAATAAGTATTTTAAATTTCTAGAATTTGTAGGACAACTGAACAAAATCATTTTAAACGGATAATGGCATTAAAAAGTCAAGTATCTTGCAATTTAGTTAGTTTGAATAATTCAATTATCGTACAAGCAAATAAAAAATTTTAAAAAATTTCAGCTTCGCTGGCGTTTTTTTGATATTGTTGTGATAGCTTTGCACCTCCTAATCATTCTTATTTTGAAAGTGCTTTTTTTAACAATTTCTACCAACTTCTTGGTTTGTTTTTTTTTTTTTTATTATCATTGTTGATTCAGATACATTGGAACACAATCTTTTATTCTAATACACTAAATCAGAATCTTCGTACTCAAATATATGAAGTAGAATTATAATAACTCTATTTATTATTCAAATTTCTAACACTTGAAAACCGATACAGAAGTCATATATATACAGATATCCAGGTCTATAATTGACGACAAAAAATTTGAGAAAATTTTCTTTCATGGCTCAAGATTTCATGGTCGCTAATTTTGAAAATACTGGAGAAAGTTGAATTCAAGAATTATCAAGTATGAAAATGAAGAATGTGGAACGATGAACGATGACTCTTTGAATATTATCGATCTTTGAATTTTGATGATAACTGTGAAAATTTTTATTGAAATTTCCATTTTAGCCATTCCATATTCCGTATGCAATACGAATCTCATCAGCACTTCTACTACTTTATTTCTGCTACTCAACACTATTTCATTTTGTCCCATTATCGCAAACTTTTGGCGCATTTGTCGTACGTGTTAAACTCATGATTATCAGAGATTTTTTCAACTTTTTAATACTCATCGCTTTAGTGCTCGGAAGGTTTGTGTATTTATTTATCGTAAATTTATTACTCACCACGAATTTTAATTAAGATAGTGATACTTTTATAAATAAAAGAAAATAAATGTCTCTGAAGTAAGAGTTAGTAATTGAGTAATGTCAACGGTTGTACGACTAGTTACCGTAATAAATTAATTAGTACTGAAAAAAGAAATAATATTTTCCTATTTTTTAAGGAGCAGTTATTAGTAGAGATCATATCAGTATCCCATCTCCTGTTTTATAGTAATTTCAACTTTCAGTAGTGCGATAGCAGTTCGTTCATTATTGTATCCGGATCAAGCTTTAACTTGGCTGTTAATTTCAAAAGCGTTTTCTTGGGCCTGGCTCTCATTATTTCAAATTCAATACGATGGTATTACCTATAATTTACTTCTATTGTATATATCTCTGAAAATGGATTATTTTTTTTTTTTTATATTTCAATTCGAAGTAAACATACTTATATGTTTACTGGTGTTGAATTTATGTAATTAATTAAAATATGTCAACTGTCAATTGCTTTCAATCTAGCGAAACAGTCTATCAGTTATCAATTATCAGTTATTAAAATCTAAAATATGGAAGAAATCCTAGGCAGAAATAATTATAGAATTTAAAGGAGGTATTTAAATCTTTTGATATCGGAAACCAGCAATTATAATTTCAAAATAAAATATTTTAATAATAGAATTTTCTTGTAGAACTTCAAGAAACAGAATACTGTAAGAAGGCATATCTCGGTGATTATCGTAATCGTGATCGTTGTGTAGCAATTGGTGGTTTTAGTGATTATAACTGTCCAAGTCAAAATTGGATTGGACATTTAGCAGTATTGGAATATTTCATTGTATTGAAATTAATCTGTTGGCCAATTCTTTTTGCGCTTTTTTCCAAGACAGCAAAAGAAGTAGACAATAAAGCGGATCAAATTTGGAAATATCAGCTTTATTCAATGGTTGAAGATTTGAGGTTAGTTAATATTTTCAATTATTGAAATTTTTTTCTAAATAATTCAATATTGATCAATTTGCTACCATATCCATGCACTAAATTTTTGAAGCTTAAAATCCTCGAGACATTTCTCGACAAAAAAGTGTTAATTAATTTTGATTTTTCAATCAATGAATAAAATTGATTTCCAGACTTGATCCATTTCATTGTTTACTTTTTTCAATGTTTTGGAAAAGAGCTTACAAAAAAAGAATTAGCCAATAGATTAGTTTCAAAATAGTCTATTGATATGAATAGCCTGACCTAGGCTATTTCTCAAAGTCAACATGACATCATATCATGTGATAAAAATTTCCAATTGTATGAACAGTTAAAATAGATTAAAATGTATACATTTAATTTTGTCTCATTTTAATTTTATCGAAATTTATTGATAATGTATTCCTTATGAATCAGGTTCCGTCCTCCATTACCGCCACCACTTACACCAATCTTCTTCCTTGGTGCGTCATGTTGTCGACAATACAGTTGTTTTGTTGGTTCACGTCGTAATTCAAATATGATCAATTTGGATCATCCAGATGTTGTCCCTAATCAACAGATTTCAAAATTATTTAGCGATGTAAATCAATTTGCTAATATAAAGCTCTCGACTGGATGTATATTTTTGGATTCGCAATTTAGGGTAAGTTTTGGTAGTGATTTTCATCACTTGATAATGTTCCTGTAGTTATTTCGACATATTTAAATGGTTCTAAATTTCAAAATATCATCATCCTGTATTTCTGATTCATCAAAAAAAATTCTTGATATTAAAGGAATTCTGAAAATAGCTTTCTTCTATATTATTCCGTTATAGAAGCGGTTTTCATTAATTACGCAAAAAATTATAGAATAATTAAGTTTTCTGCATGTTTAGACGATATCTGTTAATCTATGGAATGAAGCTACAATCAAAATGATAAATTCAGATATCAGTTATAAGAATAACAATGAAAATTATCAGTTGCGGGAACAAATACGATTATTGACCGTATCACAATATTTTTCAACAGCTTCTAAAAGTATAAATATCATCAAGAATCTCTTTCTTCATAATAAAGATAGACTACTGTAACACATTAACTTTTACAAGTACGAATAATTAATTATTCTGTAATGTTAAAAAAAATTCTATTTAAAAATTATTTAAATTATATTGTAGGTTTAAGTGATGCTTGGAATAATTCATTCATAAGTGTACCATATGATCAATTAGCAAATATTTGGAAATTAGTTGTTACTGAAAAATATCAGTCTTATCATATATTAATATCTAATTATTGTCCACCATTTTATTGCAAACCTGTTGATGATTTCCCAAGTGATCTGCGGAAACACGTTGATATTTCAACATCAGAAGTAAGTGACAGCTGACAATTCACCTGAATTAAATATGTAGCCAAGTCGTTAATTGACAGAATGACTATATGTATAATCAATTAAATGACAGATTAATATTGCAAGTGACCAAATGACTAATTAAGCCATAAGCATATATGTCATTAAAAAGTTTATCTTGTGATATTGAGGAATTGAAAGTTTGGATAGAGATTTTTTGTGTAGCGAAGTTTTATTCTCGCAACTGCGATGTACAAATTTAGTAGAAATATAACGAATAGATAAATATTTTTGCAAATAAAGAAGTCGCCTAATCTCGCTAATATTATTAGTTAAAAAAAACCATACGTCGAATAATCGATCATAGTCAGAATGAATTAAATAGTCAAGATGTTTGCAGTTTTATTAACAATGCCCTATGACCTCAAGGATGAATGTTTACATTTAATTGGTTCATTTGTCCGGTACTTGAATTGACGGGTCAGAATCTAGCTGATTATAATGCATTAAGCAACAATCTTCAAGTATTATTAGATTGACCTTTAAAGAGATGAATTTTTGTTAGGGAAGATAGAAACAATTTTATATTGCAAAATCTCTTCATCATTCCGAGATATCTGACAATCCAAATATCTTGATTATTTCCAAAATATTTATAATATATATTTCACTTGTTCCGACGACAATATATGTGAAATTAAAACTAAGCTAATCCACCGAAGATTTCCGCATTTCCGCTAGATCTGTTTTCTCTTTATATGAAATATTTTCTAAAAGTTTAACGACGTTATAATTAAAATTCAAGAATTTAACTTTGCTACGAAAATATTGGAAACGATGGCAACAAAATAAAATGCTGGAATTATTTGCATTTTCATTACCGTTCACAGTTAGTGCATTTGGTTTACCTATGAATCCGAACGGTCGACAAGGTATTGCCGGACGTGGAAATCATCTGAAGTTTGGCGCTAATTTGTTGAATGTTTATATTTTAATGCGAGCAACTACTGATAATCAACTGGTGGTACTTACTTCTATTTTGATAATTCTGCTTTCTAAGTTATCTGATAAGCTTTTGATTCGCTTTGAAAATTTTTATTAAATTATTCCATCTTCATAACTGTTCAATCTTAAATCATTTGAACTTTTATAATTTCAATAAATTTTAGATTATATTAGAAGGAAATACATTTCCAACTCGTTGGCGATTAAACAATGGACGTTGCGACGAAGAACTTCAATTAATTCTTGAAAGTCATCTGTTTAACGATTTTGATATTCATGTAAGCCAAGAAACTTTATTTTTTGCTTAAGAAGAATGTGAATTTTTAGATTATGCATAACTTCAGTGATTCAAAGATTCTACTTAATTTCTCCAAAATAGGGTAAGCTAAAAGATTATATATGATGATGCGATGATTATATATAAAAGATTATATAAAATTTTTAAAAATGAAAAATAGCTTTTCTGATTTATATTCTTGTAGTTTTACTTTTACAGAATATGTTTTTTATAGAATACAATCGAAAACTTTTTTCAAAATTAGTTGTTTATTCCTAACTTGGCTTTGAAAAAGTGCATTGTTACGAAATGATGGTCAGACCTAATTTGAGACTATTAATAGACTATTGGCCTGACTATTAGGCTTTAAGCTTTAATGAAAATTCAAGTAATTCCAATGGACTTTGAACGAAATGTATAACACTGTAAAAACATTATTTGTTTTAGGAAATGGAGACTTCTTACTAATTATCTTCCTAAAATTTATAGTCACATTATAGTGGACTTAGCGTAAATTTTTGTAAGATACGATCTTACTGTATTATTCAAAATGTTCACAACTTTAAGATATTCACGAGATTTTTTTATCTTTTTTACTTTGCTGTCTCAATAATTTTGTCCGAAATAGAATAATTTTTGTAATTCCTAAAAAGAACTGATGAAAAGTTACATTGTAAAGTTTGGTATTATTGCAGAATTGACTTATTCCATTTTTAATTTAATAAATTTAATGCGTGATTTAATGCAGGTAATAGAATTTAATACAGGTAGTAGGATATAATGATAGAAAAAGTATCTCAATGAATCAGATGATATTATAGACATTCTGCAATCAGAACCTATTAAATGTTGGTGAAACAAATAGTGGCGTAGCACACGTGAAACGTGTACCAATAGTGGACGTACGTGATACGGACAACGCATGGATGGAGCATGATGTCTGGGCAGTTTTTCTTGGGTATATTTTTCTGGCGCTTTTTTTTTCTGTTAATAATTCATTTTTCTTGGATATGTAAAGAACGATCCCAGATATTGTATTATACTGTATGAGATCTTAGAATACTGTAAAATAGTTTACAATCTTTTGCATTATTGCTGATATTTTATTGGCCTATTCCAGGACAAATAATATAGTTTGTCACTTACTTATTAAAATTTATATCCCTTTATCGTCCTTATATTATCCATTTTTAAAGAAAGATTGCCAATAAATACTACAAATTTTGATTCGAAGCAAAATTTACGGCGCATGAAATATCTAAATATCTTATTTTCTATTATTTCTCTTTGTGAGCAATAATTTTCAATACATTTCATCCAACTATTAACCAAATTTTGCTAAGAATTTTCAGGTCATATTGAGAATCTCAAATTGTATTGATAATTTGTAGATTATATTGAGAATCTCGACAGATTATAATATTTAAATTCTTGAATTGTATTGAGAATTTCCAGATCATACTACGAATCTCAAATTCTCTTGAGAATTTTTAGATCACAAATGCCCGCAACAACATCAGCAATATCTGGAACAATGAATTGGCGGAATTGTGATGAGGATATTTTATCGATCCGTGATCGAGAATATCTTAATGCAGCCTTAGATTTCTTTACCGATATTCAACAGTATAAAACTATATGACACTTAACTTTTATTTGTTCGTTTGTTCACGAACGACTATCATCGAGAGTTGAGTATTGATCAGTAGATGTGACAAAAGAATTTCTCCTAAATAGATATCATTATGTCATAAAGAACAATCTGTCGAAATTTAAAAATACGGCCTGATATCTCAAATTACATCGGTTCGATTTTTTTTTGAATAATAATCGACAACTGATATTGTATCGATAATTACAGTTTAAGAGAATATCCTTCATTCATGGCAATGATAAATAAAAATTTGTTAAAAAAAAACAAATTTTCGAATTTCCCCTTGAAATTATTTAAAATATTTTCTCAGTTTTATCATCTATCAATTTCATTAGAATCCATTTCCTCTTTTACTATTAATAAATCCTTGCAAATTAATTTTATCTCGCTAAATTTTGATGACAGTTTAGAATTTCCAAACCTAAAATCTCTTCACTAACGGTATTAATGCTTAGTCTATTTGCGAACAATAACTATGCATATTACGATAACCGGTTAAATTATCATAATTCCTATTTCGATATTATAAGATTAAAATTTATTTTAAAAACTAGTTTTAATCTTCATTTTCTTAAATAGTTTCGTAATTTTTTATTATAAATTAATATATTTATACACAACAATTAATTTCGAAAGATGATACCGTAACTGATAAGCTGAGTTCAACGCAGTCGTTTTTCCAACTTGATCTGACCCTTTGATAAGCTTTTGCAATGAATTCAATCCTTAAGTGCAGCAGTCGAATTAATACAAAACTGCAGCCAATTTTTTTCTGTAAACATTTCCAAGAAATATTCTCATGCTTTAATTCAGTTTTTCCCTATTAAAATGATGTAATCAAAGTAAGTTAACAGTTTCGACGAACTTTTTGAAAAATTCGTAAGTTTTAATTTTATCGAAAAAAAGCTGCTGTAAACTAAATTAAAGTTGCAAATGCAAGTTGCAAACAAGTTGTTAATCTCAATTTCCAAATAAGACATACTTTACAGGTTTTAACAATTTCCGTAGATATATACAGAATTAAGATAGAAGCAGAAGACTTCGTCTTCATCTTCACTTCTTATCATTTCTTTTTATCTTTGCTGTGATCAACGAAGAACGAATTGTAATGCTTGATACATTTTAATTTTCAGAAAATAATCTTGGCTTTCGGAAGCGTAAAAAATTACAGAATATCTGGCCCTGCTAAGAGATTAAATTTTGCCAATAGATTATATAACAGTTAGCTCTAAAAAATAGTTTTTTAAAACTGAAAATTTATTTTACTAGCAATTTATTTTGATTAGATAAAACCAGATAATAACAAATATGATCGGATGGATTTACAGTAAAAGATAAACATAATTCTTTGAAATTACTGTAAAGCTGAAATAAATATTCCGTAGAAGGAAAGGACAAAATATCTCTTACGACATTTTGACAATTTCATTATGAAATAAAATTATCAGCAAAAAAAAAGTTATAATTGATAATTCGATGAAATCGATGCTTCTATTATTTTTTTATAGAATTTGGAAGAGATCAACGGTATCTCGTTATTTACGTGGGCCGTAATTCTTTTTTTTGTTTGTTTGTTTTTCACGAAAACATTAAATAATGTTCTATTCTCCTTTTTGTAATCCTTAATATATACAGTAAAACTTACTTATGCTTCATATCTAATAGTTGAACTTTTGAATCATCGTTATCGCAATAGTCATAGTTGAATAACATGTTAATTACCTAATAGCATGTTAGTTAGAAATCACTATAATCAATGTATTTAATTGAACTTTGACACATAATTGATTTGCATAGCGTTTGGATTTCATTACGATAATTCATAAGCGCCATTTTCCGTTTGTTTTAATCAAACATGAAATTACTCAGATTAAATGCAACTCGATATCGAGAACTGAACGAAGTGTCAACATTAAACTTCTTTTTTTCCTACTCGAGAATGCAAACTATCCAATTATTTTCCTACTCGAGAAATAAATGGGGCGAAATAAGTAAACGAGATAGAATGAAAACATAAGAGAAGAATGAGATGGAAAAAGTTGGAAAAAAGAAGAAACTTTTATCAGTGTTTCATATCATCGTAGTGTTTAGGATATTTTTGTAAGCTGTCATCATGATATAATTTTTTTGTTTTGGAATTTGCAATATTAGAATCTGCAAGATTATTTAAGCAAAGTAACAGAAGCTCCTGTATAGATAATATTCAAATGTCGACGAACTATCCTCAGCATATCTTTCAGTGATAAATTATATTCTTTATCCTATTATCTCAGATATCTTCATGATTTTGGATTTATTATCGATAATATAATGTTTCTACCGTCCATCCTTCCGTTCATATTTATCAGCGCTATATATATATTTCAAGCAATGATCATTTTTCCTTTCGTAATTTGATGATAACAAAAAATTCGATATATCGTTTCAATCCATATACATTCATATAATCATTTCTCCTTCAATTCTCGATCGATGTAAATATTGCTGTGACACATAGCCTACCAGTTTTTAAATTAGAATCGCAATCGGATTTGTTCAGCTTCTGTTTGCTAATCCATCTATCAGTGATATCGATTTATTTCTACTACTCATATGATTATTCATTGCATGATAACTATTTAACATTAGATTTCAGTCCAACATTTTTTTACTGTTTATCTGATATTCCTTTTAATCTCCTTTATCCTATAGGATTGCAAGTATCTCTAAATTATACATATAGATATTAATCTGCAAATTCATTCGATCGCTTAATGATAGTCGCAGTTTTGATGCATTTCGTTAGAATCTTATGCCTAGAAATTTAAAATTCTACTAATGTTTGGTCAAAAAAAATTATTTTACATGATTGTTAATTGTACGATTTTCAATATATTTATAGCTTTAGATGTCATATCAGTTCTTGTGGATTCTTTAACATTATGAAAATTCAGTTGTTTGGAGAATTGCTCATCATATCTGATTCTTATACTTTTGCAAAAAGACATTTGGTATAACACTATCTCGTAACTTCAGTATCATGTAATATTAAATTACTGATAAGTTAGGAAACTTATAAGACAATGTAACGAACTAATCATTTTGCATCAGATATAATATTCATAGCCAATAAAAATCTCGAGATTATCTACAGAACTATTGACTTTTTTGTTGGAATTTGTATCACGATTACTTTAAATTGTTACATTTTCATTTGTTATTTATTAAGATTTATGAAATAAAATTTCTTCCACACATATATGTTATAAACAAGTTTGATAAATGATAAAATTTTCAAAAGTCATCTTTGATTTTAATATCGTAATATTCAATTTAAATAAGTACTATTCATTTAAATTTAATTTTTTTTCCATTTTTTTATGACCCATTTGATGATCATTATCATAGCTTTAATCTATAGCTATGATAATGATGATCATTAACCTGATCATTATCATCTGAAAGTAAGTTATAAATGATACGCTTGAGAATCTGTTGATAATATTTGTTTATCTTATAATAATACATAGAAAGAAAAGACAATTACATTGGTAGTTATTTTATTATTGTATTATTAATAGTACTGTTTGCAGGACTCATAAGACACTTTTGGATCCCATATTGATAAATCCGATTGAGAATCTATAAATTAAGATGGAATCTTTCCAACAAAAGAATACAGAAAAGACGATAAAATGATAAGAACAAAATTGGTGTAAAAAAAAGATAACAATGGAAAGAAAAGAAATATTATCAAAAAACTTCTTATCATATATTATCAAAAAAAACTTCTTATCATCTCTTTCATCATTTACTACTTTTTCATTCAACATCTTAGGTTTTTCAAATCATAATGAAGTTCTAAAAGTTTCAGAATCTAAAATTAGAGAATAAAGAGAAAAATTTAAAAAAATGAAATAAAAACAAGGAATGAAAATAAAAAAAACTTAATATAAAAAGAAGCAAAAATAAATCATACATTCATGGCTGTTTCAATAATTTATGATTTGTTTTGATCGAAATTTCATATTTCAAATATAAGAAATTAAAAATTTAAAAATCGATGAATGCTTTTTTCTCACCATTGTTAATATCATCATTACTATCATTATCATATCGATATGATCATTTGTCAGGAAGTCATTATCATTGACAATAATAATTAATCATTGTTGTCAGTAATAATAGCCGAAAGATTCCATTAATTGTTTACTTTCATTTATTAGATTATTTAACTTTTTTTTTTCTAGCATAAAGATAATTTAATGAGAAAATCAAAGCAAATATGTATGGATGTGTGAATTTGATAAGAACATATCTTTTTCTTAATATTTTCTTGTCTTAGAAGCAAAAATAAATGATACATTGATTCGCCGATTTTTACAAATTTAATTGCTTTTTTCGGCATCTGATATCTTTTAATTGTTCACATTTGTTTAAACAAAACTAATCATTTTATCAATTCATTAGTTTGCGTGATAAATCATTTAAATTGTTATTTTCAACAAGCGCAAATTAGTTTCAAAATTTTTAGATTTATTTACCAAGCAACTTTTATCACCATTTGTTGAATAAATATTATCATTGCTTTTGATAATCCTTATTAAATTACCGTAATCAAATAATGTCTATATAATTACCTGTATATCAAACAAGAAATACTAGATTTAATTAAAAAAGAAAAACTGTTAAGAAATAGTTTTGCACTGAGGTTCTGCATTTAACAAAATTACATTGTTCATTATCAGAAATAAACATTTATCATTTCCGATTTAATATTATCAGTTTATTTCGAAGTAAAGGGTTATAATGTCAAACTTTTAAAAATTTATTCTTTGCTTTTATTTAGAAATAATTTATTTTTATGTATCTTTGTCAAATTTATGATTATTATTATTTCTCTCGGGAATATCACAAAATCATGTACTTTCTTAATCAATTTAAATAGATAATATGATATGATGTTAAGTTATGGTATTTATTTTTCATATTCAAAATGAAATATTTATATGAGAAACAACATATAAGAGGAATTGGTCGCTTGTACTGTAGTATTTCTTTTTATTTAATTTTATAATACATAATCGAAAGAGCTAAGCAAAAGGAAGAATTAATAAATTAAAACTTCAGTTATGATAATTAAAAAAAGAAATCAATTGATAATTAATACTCAAAAAGATAAGGCAATAAGATTCATCTTTCTTTACCTTCAAGATAAAACTAATAATTATATCACTGAAATAATCAAATACATTTATTGTTCTGATAAAAATCTGCAATCAAATTATCATTTGCATAAATTCTGTATAATTGTAAAATGTATAAAATGCAATTCATATATCATAAATATTTTGTTTTTTTTATAAAGAGATATTTTTGTTGGATAAAATTTGTTAGAAAAAACTATGGAAAAAAATTGAAGGATAGGAAAAGTTTAAATGATATCGTATGTATCAATCATAGTATTATATGTGAAACTTTTCAAAGTATTTTCATCATTTTATTTCTATGCATAAAAGTAATAAATAACAATTCTAGGAGAAAATTATTGATCAAAAATCATTTATTGATGATCAAAAAACAACAAGAATTATAATAGTGTATAGCGCATGATATGAGTTACTAGGTTGTATTTCAGTTCCATATAAGAAAAATGCTTTTTTATCATTTTATCAATTCAATAAAATAATAATATGCTGATAAGTACGAAGCATAATTTGCTTGTCTTTATCAATGGAAAGTTAACATTCAAAAGAAATACAATTTGTTGCTATTTCATTTCAAATGAATAAGGCTTTTAGAAATGGATTATTTCCACTTTAATTTTCTTGCAAAAACTTTTTCACCCTTGTATCTATCATATTGATTTAATAAAATGTATATATCATTTATTGCTATTACAAAGTTATGTGGCTGTTAACATTATCAACCTTTTATCATCATTATTATTATCATTATGAAGAATATTTCAACAGCCATGTGATTTTTAGCATTATCAATCTCTTACTATCATCATTATTATCCTTACAAAGATTATTTCAATAACTATGTGAGTGTTAACATGTCAATCTCTTATCATCATTATTATTATCATTATAAAGAATATTTCAATAGTTATCTAGTTTTTAGCATCATCAATCTGTCCTGCTTTCTCCTATAACTTCATTCTATTCTTTTGCTTCTATCTTATTTTAAATTCTGAAAAGATTTTAGAATCAGATCAACAGTATTTCTCTCCTATCACAAGCAATATCATTTAACAAATCTTATCATTACTAATCATTCAATATGGATCCGGACAAACGTAAAGGATTACTAGTCAGTCTTCGTGCCTACCCGCCAAGTGTATTTTTCATGTTGGGCAATGAATTCTGTGAACGTTTTAGTTTTTATGGTATGAGAGCTATCTTAATACTATATCTGATTACCGAGCATCATTTTAGTGAAAGGTAAAAAGCATTTTCATCATTTTCTCGATATGATAATTTTAATGATATCTTTAAATCAAAATATATCATTATCAGTTGAAGTGTTAAAATATATGTATAACAAATTTTACAGTGAAGCATCGTTTTTCTATCATTCATTCATTGCTCTTGCTTATCTCTCACCTTTATTCGGTTCCATTGCTGCGGATAATTATTTCGGAAGATTTCGAGTTATCCTTTGGATGTCTGCTATTTATGTTATCGGTCATGTGTTGTTATCAATTGGTGCTATACCTGATCTAGATCAAATTTTCCGCTTGATATTTGATTTTACTGGATTAGCTGTTGTCGCTATTGCTACCGGTGGTATAAAGCCCTGTGTTTCTGCATTTGCTGCTGATCAGGTTGAATTTTTTTTGCGATGTTTTAATAAACCATTTGAAAAATATAAGAATTCGAAATATATTATAAATAAAAATTTAATTATTTAAGATCTAAAAAGGCAAATAAATTCTTTGAATTATATATAATAAGTTTTTGAGTTTTGTCAAAATCGAATATTTAAACAATTGAAATTTTAAAATCCATAAAATTAAATTTTGTTTATTTTTTTTTGAAATCTTTTTTTTTCAAGTAGAATATTCACTTCTTAAATCAAGTTATCAAATTCGAATTTATCTAAGTAAAAGTTTGATGTAATTTTTAGTTTGACGAAAAGCAAATAAATGAAAGGAATCAATTTTTTTCATTTTTTTATTTTTCTGTAAATGCTGGTTCATTATTGGCAATTTTACTGACACCGATATTACGTGGCCGTGTGAAATGTTTTGGTTCCGAATATTGTTTTCCATTAGCATTTGGTAAGTAAATAAAAATTAGCTAAGTCCTTTTTCTTTTTTACCGCCACGCGAAGGTTCGAGTCTTTCTACCCCAGCTCATATATCGAAGAGGCGAAAGAAAGGAGAAATTATAATTAGAAAATCTTAAAATGACAAATTTATGAAACCAGGAAAGTTAATGAATGAGAGATTCTAATTTAGGTGTTCCCGGTGTATTAATGTTATTGGCGTTCATATTGTTTCTAGCCGGTTGGCGATACTATCATATCACGCCACCTGCAAAAGGTAACATTGTGTTTAACGTCTTCCGCTGCATTTGTTATGCAGGTCGAGAAAAAATATGCAGCATTATAAGGTATTGCTTTTAATTTCATATAAATAATGCTTATCAAAATAAATTGCAATTATCCGTTCTGAAATATTATTATATATAATTTTTAATTTATAAGAGAGAATTAAAACGCCTCGCAACTGCTAATAGATCTAATTTTAAAATAGAAGAACTAAGATTATGATTCATAATGATGAACAGATAACGATTATATCATTATCAAAGATATATACATAATGATGAACAGTGATTTCATTCATAATAATGATGGACAGATAACGATTATATCATTATCAAAGATATATACATAATGATGAACAGTGATTTCATTCATAATAATGATGGACAGATAACGATTATATCATTATCAAAGATATATACATAATGATGAACAGTGATTTTATTCATAATAATGATGGACAGATAACGATTTGTATCATTATCAAAGATATATACATAATGATGAACAATGATTTCATTCATAATAATGATGAACAGATAACGATTTGTATCATTATCAAAGATATATACATAATGATGAACAATGATTTCATTCATAATAATGATGAACAGATAACGATTTGTATCATTATCAGAGATATATTTTGTTGACTAGCATACTTGAAAACATTCTCAAATTATAAAAAAAAGTGCATTATTAGATGAATTGATGTAATGATGATAGTACAGTTTTTATATGTTGATTAAAAATTTGAAATGAATTAAAATTTTTCTTGATTAACTGATAGTGATTAGGTGAATGATGAATTTAATATATTTTGCAGATGTCAAGATAAAGCTGAACATTGGCTTGATTATGCTACACCCAAATGTAGCAATAATTTTTTGCGTAGTGTTAAAAGTTTAGTATCTGTTTCAATTTTATTTGCACCAGTTGTACCATTTTGGGCATTGTTCGATCAACAAGTAAATAATTATATTAAACTTTTAATTAACAGAGATTAATTAAATGATCGCTCCTAATAGTTTAATTATTAGTTCATGTTTTTGTCGAAATATTCATTGAAATTCAACAACTTAAAATAGCATTGGTTTAGGAATCAGATCTTTTTACAAATATTTAACAAATAGAAAATATCATATCTCTGATATTATCAGTCCTTTCATATTTATGATACTTCAGAATATATGCATATATCTTCAGCTCTCGAAAAAAGAGAGATTGAAATGACTAACAGAATTTTTTCCACTTTTCTTTTCTTATTCTAAGATTTTTTGATTTTTTAAAAGAGAAAAATAGTAGATACATTATAACTTATATGGCAAAAGAAAGAAGCAAATTCAAAAAATTTAAATGGAAAAGAGAAAGAGAGACATAGCACAAATAAAATTTAATCAAAGTTGAATTTTCTTGGTTATTTCAAGAACGAGAAAGCATTTATGAATATGCGATTTCGAAATAATTTCAAAAAATTTTTTTATTGATTTTTGGCTAGAATATTTGTTTTGGCTATAGGGATTCTCAATTCGAATATTTATTCTTGGCTACAAAATACAGAATCTAATTTTTGCAATGAATTCTTTCAGGGTAGCACCTGGATATTGCAAGCTCGTCGTTTGAATGGCCGTGTTGGCCCATTTATGATATTACCGGATCAAATGAATGTTTTTAATCCACTTATTGTTCTTATTACAGTACCCATATTTGAAGCATGGATTTATCCAATAGCTGAAAAGATATTCAAAGTTACACCTCTTCGAAAAATGGCTATCGGTGGTTGTCTTGCAGCCTTAGCTTTTGTTATGGCAGGAATACTACAAGTAATACTTCTAACTCAATATTTTTTTTATTTCTTTATAATAAATAGATTTCAAGAATTAAAAATTTTTAGATACTGTACGTGATTACTAAAATATAGATTACGGTAAAGGCAATGATTCTTTTCAATCTATTTTTTTTTTTTTTTTGATAGCTTGAAGTAAACAAAACAATGGAAGTATGTCCGACATACGGTAGAGTTATTCTACAATCATTCGGTGATTCTTTGAATTCCTATGAAATCAATGGAACAAAACTTACTGATGGAAAGATCGATTTACCAGAAGGTCTTTATACCGTAACATCGAATTCGATTGAAAATACGCAAAGTTTCCAATTGAATTTGTCAAGTGTTGCATCTGGTTATGTGCTCGGATTATTCGAATCGTCTCAAAATAAGTCAGTCTATTTTTAAATTATCAATCGCAGCAATCAGTAACTTTGCAATTTGCACCATTTCAGGAGTAGCTTTTCCTTTTTCCCCTACACTTGTGAAAAAACCGAAAATGGAGCAACCCGATTATATTTCCTGATATCGGATGATTCTATTTTGGCAAATGGAAATTTTTATATTATCGATATTAATCAGAATATTCATAAGAAGGCAGTTATCAAATCAGGCATCTTTTTCTCTTGTACTAAGTAATCATGATTCAAATGCAGAATAATGATTTTATCTGAATCTTTTTCGTAGAGTAAAGCTAATCTGATAAAATGTGATAAAATATTGCTATGATGTTTGTATAACATAAATTAGATTCTAAATAAGATTTTAAATAAAATGAGAGCATCATCTTATCAGCGTTGCGAATATTTAAATATATATATCATCCTTCATCTCAAATCCGCTATTTTCAGGTGAATATTTGGATATTGAACCAGCACTAACCAGTTCACCTGAATATATGCTAAAAATTGGTCCTGGTAATTGTTCGGTTACTGATTGTTCGTATAATTATACCATTTATGCAGAAGCTGGTGGTGCTCATGTAGTGTATATCACCGAAAATATTATTAATATTTACACTGTGGTAAGACCAAATACGGTCAATATGCTTTGGCAATTACCGCAATTTTTTGTCATAACTGTTGGTGAAGTATTACTTTCAGTAACTGGCTTAGAATTTTCATACTCACAAGCATCACCAAATATGAAATCTGTATTGCAGGTAAAATTTTAAAGTTTTTGACAAATTTAAGGTGCTATTTTATTTCCAAATATTTTATTTTCTTGAGATGGAATATTGAATTTAATCGCATATTATTTAAAATAATCAAATGATAATCAAAAAACGATAGAAGTAAATAAAAACAAATAGATAAATCAGATCTTCGTAAATATAATTCACTTGTTTGATCTGTAGGCTATATGGTTAATGACCGTATTCCTCGGAAATGTGATAGCTATGCTGATTTCCGGATCACATATTATTACCGAACCGGCCACCGAATTTTTCGTTTATGCTTTTCTGATGATTGTTGTGATGGGATTATTTATTGTGCTTGCAATTAGATATAATTATAATGACTATAAAGAAGATGATGATAATACACAATTGAATGATATCAAAAAAGAATCATCTCGGGAAATTGCAATAGAAAGTGGCAATAAGTTGTAATAATAGCAAATTTTAGTGATACAAATTTATTTAAATTAAAAAGTTGAAAATTAGTTATGGTTTTTGAAAAGAATTTAGTATTATTTTATCACCTTAACATATCAATAAGATTAGATATGATGAATTTAAATTTATTATTCTTCTGTTGCCATAATCTTTATTATTATATTAAAAAATATATATCAGCTGATATATCATTTTGTTTCTAAATTTATTTTTTATATAAAATGGGAAGAAATTTTTCAGCTATTTTTGAATATGATAAGTAAGTTGCCATTAAAATAATATTTATGAAGTAATATAATAATAAAGTAGTATAGTTCATAAAGTAATTTATGGAGTCATTTAATTATCAAATTAATTATTAGTAAGATATTCTAATACTTCATTTTTAATTTCGATCATTATACATCTCAATAATTCCTGTCTTTTGCAATTAATTAACAAACAGGAATGAAGAATAACTATAAGTCAAGAACTCTTTAAGGATCATTATCTTAATGACTTGGCTTTAACATCTGATATGATAAAGATTGAATTGAATTAGCAATAAATTTAATATTATATGTATATATATGTTACTGTGTATATACATCCAATGCTCATCTCTAAATGTCAAAGTTCATTTCTTTATATTATGCTGATAGACATTATCTGATTTCATTTTTTTGATTGGATTTTAAATTCTTGTGATTCTTAAAAGTAGCTAGAGGAATATTAGCCCTCATCATTATATGTTATTAAAAGATTTAAAATTCTATCACTACTTATATTGGGATATTCTCAAATAAAACAAGTTGAGGATTTGCCAACAATTATAATAATGTAAGAATCAATAGTTAATTGAAGTCTTCAGAATAAGGAATTGATTAAAGTTTTCAAAATAAATCCAATCAAAGTTTTTATCTTTCCGCTTTATCTTTTAAATTATTTCTCCTTTGATACTGTATTCAAATCAGATAAGTGATATGAATCATTTTTTATAGTATAATTTTTAAGATAAACATTTCACAGATATGATTTTTACTTATTTAATTCATTCATATATTTGCTAAGTGGAAAAAAAATAATTATTAAGATATTGATTGTACGTTGTAGTAGCATTTTAAATATAAATAAAAATCAATTTGGAAGATTGTAACAATTATTTTCCATATTTTCAACAGATGACGATGTGTCGTAAAATAGAGAAGTATGTATGTAACAACAACAACACACCTGTCAAATTAATTAGGCCTGAAAATGGATGGCATTTAAGCAGAGACATATACTCAACTGTTGCATGGCTTATGCTAATTAAATAAAAAATCTAGGCCACAATAATTTAAGATGTCGCAATGGCTAGCTTTGAAGACTTTGGGCGTAGGATATATATGATGAAATAATTAGAAAATTTTATGTAGTAGATATTTTATACAACCTGAAAAGTAGAGAAAGAATCAGGTTACTTACTTATTTATTCCATTTTTTTCCTCATTATTATGTATTTCTTTTTATAATTATCATGGTCCTGCTCATGTTCTTAGGGTTCTTCTTTACTTTGATTATTTTACTTTTATTATGGTCTTCAATGAAAAATTTAAACAAACTTACACAATGTAAAATGTTAGTATCAACTGGAGGAGTTTGTGTTAAGGAACAAAGTGATCGTAATGATCACTGGTTCACTATCCAGAGAAAACTCTCAAAAAATATTTCAGGATCAACTCATTAATTGAATAGCTCAGAGAAAACTCTCAGAACATATCTCAGGATCAGTTCATCAACTGAACAATAATGAAACTCTCAAAACACATCTCAGATCAGCGAACAATAACGAAAAGGAAACCTAATGATCAATGTACAAATAATCAGATAATTATCAATTTTACTTCGATGTGTTTGGATGACTATCATCCTTATGATTACTTGAGATTAGTAAAGTTCCTTCTCAATTAATAAATCTTTGTCACATATATTTGTTTATGTCAAATAGATATTAAGAAATTTTCCAGATATGACGGGAATGTTCTCATCAACTAAAGTATGTCATGTTGTAAAAAATGCTTTATTATTTAGATATCGTTAAGCTTTTCTCTGACATCATTTCAACCTACATAAAATGAATCTTATCACTAGTCAAGGTGATAAAAGCTTTCCAAATTTTAAGATCACATCATGTTAGATTTTGCTAAATATTTTGTATGATACTGCCTAAATATGGTATTCAAAATATGTACATTTTTAGGATATGCGAATGAAGATTTTTTTTCATCATTTCTTTATCATCTCATTCATTCCATCCGGAATGGGATAATTTTTTTTTAATTCTTGACAATTTTCAAAAATAATTGAGCTGTAATTTAATTTTATTGTATAACTGACCTTTTCCACTTATTCCATTTTTAATTTAATAAATTTAATGCGTGATTTAATGCAGGTAATAGAATTTAATACAGGTAGTAGGATATAATGATAGAAAAAGTATCTCAATGAATCAGATGATATTATAGACATTCTGCAATCAGAACCTATTAAATGTTGGTGAAACAAATAGTGGCGTAGCACACGTGAAACGTGTACCAATAGTGGACGTACGTGATACGGACAACGCATGGATGGAGCATGATGTCTGGGCAGTTTTTCTTGGGTATATTTTTCTGGCGCTTTTTTTTTCTGTTAATAATTCATTTTTCTTGGATATGTAAAGAACGATCCCAGATATTGTATTATACTGTATGAGATCTTAGAATACTGTAAAATAGTTTACAATCTTTTGCATTATTGCTGATATTTTATTGGCCTATTCCAGGACAAATAATATAGTTTGTCACTTACTTATTAAAATTTATATCCCTTTATCGTCCTTATATTATCCATTTTTAAAGAAAGATTGCCAATAAATACTACAAATTTTGATTCGAAGCAAAATTTACGGCGCATGAAATATCTAAATATCTTATTTTCTATTATTTCTCTTTGTGAGCAATAATTTTCAATACATTTCATCCAACTATTAACCAAATTTTGCTAAGAATTTTCAGGTCATATTGAGAATCTCAAATTGTATTGATAATTTGTAGATTATATTGAGAATCTCGACAGATTATAATATTTAAATTCTTGAATTGTATTGAGAATTTCCAGATCATACTACGAATCTCAAATTCTCTTGAGAATTTTTAGATCACAAATGCCCGCAACAACATCAGCAATATCTGGAACAATGAATTGGCGGAATTGTGATGAGGATATTTTATCGATCCGTGATCGAGAATATCTTAATGCAGCCTTAGATTTCTTTACCGATATTCAACAGTATAAAACTATATGACACTTAACTTTTATTTGTTCGTTTGTTCACGAACGACTATCATCGAGAGTTGAGTATTGATCAGTAGATGTGACAAAAGAATTTCTCCTAAATAGATATCATTATGTCATAAAGAACAATCTGTCGAAATTTAAAAATACGGCCTGATATCTCAAATTACATCGGTTCGATTTTTTTTTGAATAATAATCGACAACTGATATTGTATCGATAATTACAGTTTAAGAGAATATCCTTCATTCATGGCAATGATAAATAAAAATTTGTTAAAAAAAAACAAATTTTCGAATTTCCCCTTGAAATTATTTAAAATATTTTCTCAAATTCACTAAAATATTAGCTCCTCTTCCATTATATCAGTGAAAAAGTTTAAAATTTTCTCATTATCAAAGCTAATTTATGCAGTTAAGTTGCATTTTTTTAAAATATAGTTATAATTTCGTTTATTTTATAAATAACATATCTATGGATTTCGTATCATTTCCGTTTTATAATATTCAAAATAAATCTTCCGATAAATATCGAAATGAATGCAAACGAATCTCTTATCATTTAAAGCAATCAATAGCTATCATTTATCAACATCAAATCATTTATCTCTATTAGGTAGAGCATGCTATTTTTCCTATGATTGGAAAACTTTACAGCTTTAAAATGAATAATCCTTTAATGGAAATTTTAGATATTATCATCCATTCATCTAGACCGAGTTATCTCAGACGAAATAGACTGATAATTTTATAGTATGTAGAAGATTTCAACACTTACACTAAAAGTTTGCGAATGGTAATAATATATCAACTAATAGAATATATCATGCATGCTGTTGACAACATCATCGGGAAAATTATGGTCTTTGGGTCCTCAAATTAAGCCTTAACAGCTTTTATGCTAAAAAAATCGATATATTGATGTTGGACATTGTGAGAGAAAATCATTAAATTAGAAGCTTAGAGATACATTATCGATTTCAGGAATTCATCACTGAAAAAAGGAGCGAAAAAAGTTAGATGAAAAGAATTTTTTTTTTCCAATTTCAAGCCTTTCTTGTTTTCACTCTTTTACCTTCATATAAACATAATCAGACGAAGATAAAATGCCTTCAGAATCTTTGGAATTTCATTCTTCTGATAAAATTATTTAGGATTATTCAAATTTAAAGTATACTCAAAATTTTTAAAGTACCATTCACTTACGTCTTATCACTTCAATAAAATAGGAACTTTTATGTAAGATTATATAGCTTGTCAATAAAGTATGTTTCTAGTAGCCAAGTTTCATTTTTTTTGGCTACGATGTTAGGCTAATTATTGTATGTCGTTTTCGTGAAATTTGCATTTCATTCTTTGATTGAAAAAACAATCTTTCTCTACCAAATTTAATGGAATTTTATATCTAACATATTTTTCTAGCTTTCATATCAAAAGAATTTCAAATTAAATTATACCTTATTTTGAATTTAACTTATTATACGCATTTAACAATTGAATTTTTTGCTACTCCACGTGGTATGCGTGATTTGCGTGAAACAGAATGTTTATGAAATTTTTTTAGCAAATATTAAAAACGAATTGTTTTCTGAAATTTAATAAGATTTTTGTAGTCCATACATTTTTTAAAGTCATTTTTTGTTTGTCAAACTGAGAAATATACTTCAATTTGTTCTACGTATTGTGTATAGTTATTTGAATTTTTTTATTATTTAAATAGTAAGCGTGAATTACGTGGGATAAATTTCATAAAATTCTATTAGGTGTTATACCAAATATTAAAGATTTTTTTAACTCTTTCTCTTTCTTTAGTATTTTTCAGCAAAAAAAATTATTTCAAAAATTAACAATTACTAGCTACAGTACCTGTGGAAAATTAATCAATGTCAAATTTTGAATTGAAAATTGAAAAATTCAGTTATCTTCGAATTTCTCGAATTCCGCGAAACTTTGAAACACTTTTCAATTGTTGCTGCTTTTATGCAAATTTTGTTTCGAAATTCGTAGAAAAATTTCCAGGAATTGCTTTAATATCATAAATGTACATTATTTCCATATTTAATTGCATATTAGTGTGAATAGTAAAAGGAAATTCCCTTGAATTATTGAGGAATTAAAATCAAATAAATATTCTATGAAAAACTTATCAAACAGCGACATCGATATATCGGCAAGCTAAAATTCGATAAAATTTCTGAAACACAAATAGGCCATTTCATACAATTGTCCATCAATTGGAGTAAAATTGAGAAAATTCTCTTGAGAAAACTTTCAATATATTTGGCCAAGGAAAATAGAAACAATATTACTATCCATAAACCATCAATCCTAGTTGAACAATTTAAGAGTGTATATTTCTATTTTCACATTCGATTTCTTGTCAATTCTTTCTTTTTTTTTAAACTTTTTTTTAAACTTATTTATTTGCTTATTTGTATACATGTCAATCAATTTCGAAATACAGAAATGAAAATTAAACCTTGAACTTAAAATAACAATTTTACTTCAGGTATATTGAAATGGATAAATTAAGCTTATATTATTAAAGTTAATAAAATTAGACGTTACCTCGAATGCTATCTTCCTTCTCAATGAATTCTGAATCAGAATTGATTTGAAATATCTAAAGAAAAAAAGAATGTGATCTTATTTATCCTTCAAAAGAAGATTCTCAATTAGAAGGAAGAAAGAATCATAACTGTTGAGGATCGTCAGAATCTTGAAATTTCTTTCTTAACCTTATTCAAATTATTTTATATTTCTTACATTTTCTTGATAATCAATTATTAGTAATTGATACTTATTTATTTTGATGAAAATTTGACATAATGAAAAATCATTCCATATAACATGCTTATGTGTTCATCTGAAAAAACGTGTAATATTCTAAAGAATGACGTGATATTTGACGTGATTTCCGTGATTACTGCATTGTTTTGCATATTCTTATTTGATAGTTGAAAGCTATTGCACATGGCAAATATGTATTTCAATCATTCTATTGGATTAATAAATTCTTAGCTTTTATTGAACTGTATAAAAACGTGAAGCTTCTGAGAGAATATTTGATATTCTCAAAACTGACGGAATATTCGGTAACCATTTTTTAATTTTTCCATTATTTTTGCATATTCCTATTTAACAGTTGGAAATTTTGAAAAAAAAGGCTGAAAATATTAAAAAAAAAAAATGAAACGATGCGATCATCCATCATCTAAAAGTGTAAAATTCTCTGGCAAACAGAAAGATGTATAGATCGCTTATTCTTCAAAATACTTATATGACATTAAATTCACTTTTAACTAAAGTTTTTTTTGCTAAAAAAACTTTCCAAACAGCTAAAATTTGAAATTAAAATAGTTCTAAAACTTTAAGAAATATTTTAAATTAAAAGAAATGAATCATTGGTTATGCAATAATTCTGATATTCCTTTTTTCTTCTCTGCAAAAAATTGGATGATGAATTAATCAAAAAAAAAGAAGAAATATTTTGGCTTATATATACATTTATCGATTATTTCATTTCTAGTCCAATTTAAATTTGTCTGTCTGTTTCTTTCCATAAAAATATTCTACTCATTTATTTCTTTATTCAGCTCTTAAAAAGATCAATTTTTCTACTTCTTTCCAAGCCTTAGACTCAAAAAAAAACTCGGGAATCGATTATTGTCATCAAATGAATATAAAATGCTTTTGGATTATTTAGGCTTAATAACATTTTTTTTAAAAAAAAGACGATCGATCATTTCCATTGAATTATTTAATGTTTTGCATCTTTAAAATTTTAATTAAACTTGACATATTCCTAATATTATTTTAATTAAAACTGACATATTTTGAAGATTATTTAAATTAAATTTGGCATATTTATAAACTTGCAAAATGAAGTCAAAACGTTGAAATGACTTGATCGATCAGAAATAAATGGTCTTTGAAATGAAGCCCAAAAGTTCAATGTCATAATTAGCTATCTTCCTTTAAAGCTTTTTTCTTGCTTCCAAATTTTTGGCATTCTTCCACATATTTCATAATATTTACCAAAATTTTTCAAGACAAAAAAGTTATAGCATTTCAAATTTTTCTGATCAATTAATTTCGTAAATTGAATTTAATTTTAAGTTTCGTTTGATATTCTAAGTTCTCAAATTTCTACTTTATTCTTTACAGAAATTTTGATTTCATTGCTTGGTCTAATTGCAAGAAATATGAATAAGCGCTAAAGTTGTCCTTGGCTGTTATTAAATTAAAGTTGACATATTCATAACATTAGTAGCCAATAAATCATTTCAAATTTGAATAATCAAGTTTGAAATTATTTTTCCGTTTTAAAAATTAGATAGTTTTATTATTATACTATTTAATTGTTTAATTTCCAGTGCATGAATTGATCATAGTGCTAACTTGTCCAAGTATATATTACTAATATTGTGTCCCTAAAATCATTCCATTTCCTGGATAGCAATTACCCAGGCCTCCCTAATTTATTAATTGAATCGAAGGAATAGTGGTCAATAAATCATTTTCACTCCCTCTATTCCATGTGCTTCATTTAAATAATGAAAAACTTCCGTTTTCGTTGCCATTATCAGAGTCACAATTTTGTCTTCTGAATGTAACTAATGCTATAAATATTAATTAATCTTAATTATTTTGCGTAATTTACGTCGCTACTAACTCTTTTTTCCATTAAATTAGTTTAATATGTGATAGAAATTAGTTTAAAACTTTACTGAATCCTCTTATTACGTGACAGTAAATAGTTTAAAACTTTACTGAATCCTCTTATTACGTGACAGTAAATAGTTTAAAACTTTACTGAATCCTCTTATTACGTGACAGTAAATAGTTTAAAACTTTACTGAATCCTCTTATTACGTGACAGTAAATAGTTTAAAACTTTACTGAATCCTCTTATTACGTGACAGTAAATAGTTTAAAAACATCGTTATAAAATGAATTTTTTACTTATTTAATAAATTTAAAAATAAACTAAACTATTAGATTGCATTTCATTTCCACTATTGTGCAGAGTGGCTTGCAAGTCACAAAAATTTAATTTTTAAATTTTTAGTTTACAGAAATTTCAATTTATTTCAAAAATTCAATTTAAAATTTCCCTTTAAAATTATTTATTCTTTGCTCCACTTGATTGATTTTGCATACGAAATTTTAATTTTTAATTAAATTTAGCAAACAAAATATTTTGGAATGTCTGTAAACAGCTGGCAATAAATAAATATCACATACTGCATCGCAAATTATATTGTACTAATTTTAGAAATCGATTTTATATTTTCCACTCAACTTCTCGCCATACTATTTTTATGGTACTATATAATAGTAGTAAGCGATTTATCGCATTTGCTATTTTTAATCTTTGGCAGTTTTTGGTTTTGAATAATTAAAATTTGCCTTTTAATTATTTAAATTAGTAATGAATTATCCTATCCCTATTTATTTATTTGTTTGTTTATTTGTTTATTAATTAATTAATTTATTCACCTGCTTATATGCTTAATCTACGGCAGCTGTTGATTTTGAATAATTAAAGTTTGGCTTTTAATTATTAAAATTAGTAATGAATTGTCCCATCTCCATTTGTTTACTTGTTTATTTGTTTATTTATTAGCATTCCACTCTCTTTCTTCCTCATTGTTTGTTTACTCGTTATCTTATTTTCTTTCATTTATGTTTATTGTTTGTTTATTATTATATTGATTTTTTTATTTATATAACAAATTTCAATTGTTTCTTTATCTGATTATAAGATGATAAGAGTTATGCAAAAAGATATTCATATCTTATCATTTTGCTATCGATGTTAAACCTCATAACAATTTTTTTAATTCTATTGAAATGTCGCATTTTTTTTGAAAAATTTCAATTATATCGTAAATTTTTTTCATTTTCAGTTATTTGTATTAATCAAGAAACTGATAACGTGGAATGCATAAATCTACAAGTGATAAGGTAATGATACTCTTATTTTAACTAATCTTATCAATTATAGAAATAGTTTTAATTGTAGTAACAAAATGTAATTGCATTATTATTCCTTTAAATTCAATTGATTTTATCCTGAATATTTTGAGTTGCATTATCAAAGCAGCTCTTATCTTAACTAATCTTATCAATTATAAAAGTAGCCTTATTTGTGGTTATAAAATCTATTGCATTATTAACAATTTTAAAATTAGTTTTCAAATGTTTTCAAGTACTTCAATATTTTCCTATCACCAGTATCAGGTATTGTTTGTATATTATAAAATTTGAATTTCGCAATATCATTTTCTCGACGGAAAATGACTGAAATGCTTGAGCATTGGACTATGGACCATTTTTATCAGTCCCGAATTGACAAGAAGCCATTGTTATTGCCATGTTACTACTATAACTAAACTTCATACGAATGCTATTTTTTAAATGTATTGGAATTTGGCGAAAAAACTGAACTGACTTTCTATATTTGAAATGGCAATAGCAATAACTTCTTTTCAATTCAGAATGATAAAAGATTGAGATCGAGAGATGTGATAGGTTATTGATAAGTGATTTCTGATAATTGTTTTTATTTTCACATTGTTTGCTTTATTTTTGAATTAATAAAAAAGACTGAACAACTTCAGAACCTCCTTCTTGGCCAAGTTCTAATGGAAATTTCTTCTTGTCATTTTGAGATGTAATAGGAAATATGAAATTGATTGATGATAGGATGATTTTTAATGGTTAACTTCTGATTGATTAGTCATTTAATTTGGCTATTGATTGATGATAGGATGATTTTTAATGGTTTAACTTCTGATTGCTTAGTCATTTAATTTGGCTTTTTAGAATTAATTAAATGGACTAAATAATTACTAATTGGTATTTCTCGGTTAAGTTTTATCGAATTTGAGAATGTTGATATGGCGAAAATAAATGAGCCCAGGAAATTACTGCATGAATCTTTTTAATGATAATACATAGTTAAATAAGCATATTACTATATTTATATATAATCCATTTACCGTCATTGTTTAGTTATTGGACTAATTTCTTAAAAGTTCATTAGCCTAGGGAGAACGTATAGCAGTTCACAAATCATTATCTTTCAGAACCTTTTGATGAAGATTTTTTGAATTAAAAAATACATTATCATTCAAATAATCAGAATAAACGGAATCAAATAATCAGAATAAAAGGAATTACTTAACTTTCTCTCGGTGAATAGCTCCTTGACCTGAAATTGCTTCGTGACATCTGTCATTCATTCTGCTTCAAATTGCCAGTACTATCTCTCTCGTTGTCAAATTTATTCCCATAAATTATTTTCATTTTAATACAATCGCTAATTATATCCGTAAATGAATTACATTGATAAGCTAGATAAATAATGATGATAATTGATCTAACCAACATTCTAAGTGGGCTTCGGAATCTTTGAAATCCTAGAAAGAGGAATATACAAATATCTGGATAGTACTGATATAATTTGGATTGGAATAAAGGGCAGTTTCAATTTCAGGTTACACATGTGTTACAGATGTGTCATCGAATGATGTGTGTTCATCAAATGAATCAATTTCTTCAAATGAATCAATTTCATCATCAAATTGATGATAATAAATTTCCGTAAAAAAACTTATAGAAACAAGTTTCCAGAAAAAATTGATGACAAATAAGTTTCTGAAAGGAAATATTACCGCCTCCATATTTAGAGTTAGTCATATTTATACAAGTGTCACATATATGTCTTCTTTTGTTAATCAAAAATCAATTTCAAACTTCGAAAACCCTTTTCTAAGCAAGTTAGGGGATGGATTTCATTGGTTTAAGTAAAACGTGAAAAATCTCGTAATCATTTTACGTACTCTCGAAGTAATCATACAATTGGTTTTATCTCTAAATGAGAATGAATAAATTCTTTTACATGTTTTTGAAATATGTCATAGTTGATAATATCTATTTCATATATTTTCGATATATTTAATATTCAATATTTTCTCACGTATTTTTGAGATAAGTATTGATATACAGTTATCATAATCATTTTATATGCTTTCGAAGTGGCTATGCAATATGAAATCAGTTCTATCTATTTCTGATAAGAACGGGTATATTCTCTTATCTATTTTGATAATATCTATCTCACGTATCTTTAAAATATTTAATATTTTTTTCACGTAATTTTGGGAAAGTGTCAATTGATAGATACCTATTTTACGTATTCTGAAGATAATATCGATTACAAAAAATCCATTTTTTTGAATAAATTAATAAATAATTAGATGTATAAACGATGTACAAGCCGAATTTCAAAAATTTCTAACGAAATTATTCAAATCGGAAGAAATGCAAAAGTTATTTTTGGAAAGAATAATTAGTTGCAAAAGAAGATTTGATACTTGGAAGAATAAATTTGATACGTTTTTTTCAAGTATCAAATTTAAATTTGCATATTTTCAGGCTTCAAATGAAGGACAGTTGATCAGTAAGAAAGATGTGGGAAAGAAAGTAATCGTAGGACGAGTAGGTGCCGGTACATTATTGTATGTTGGCCCAGTTGAAGGCAAAACAGGTATTTTCTGTGGTATAGAACTAGATCATCCTGAAGGAAAACATGATGGTACCTATCAAGGTTTGCTGAATTATTTTCAATATTCAAATAAATTTTTTAATAAAATTAAATAATATTCTAGCAAAGTTAAATTAGAATAAGGGATAGGAATCACGATCACAAGATTAGTATATTTTATATTGTTTATTTTTAAGATAATACATCCGTAGAAATTTTGCAGGGAGAAAATTTATTTCGATTTAATAAAAACAATCGTCTGATTTTAAAACAATTTTTGTAATCTTACAAAATTCAATCAATAGGCCGATGATGATTCTTCTAGAATTATTGGATTCAGAATACGAATTTTCAATTGAAGCAATTACTATATGAATCTTTTTTAAAATCCTTGATTTCAAAAATTTTTTAAAAGAATTTTATAATAATAAGTCTCTTCTTCTCTTCTTTCGAAGAAATCATTTAATGAACCAGTTTCTGCTTGAACTTTGACATCCTTGAAAATGTGACTAAGGACTGATTATAAAAAAAGAGAAAGCTGAAGAAAGAAAAAACGGTTAAACAGATGCACTGAAATGAAAATAAAATCTAAAATAGAAATCTGAAATGAAAATTAATTTTAAAATGCTTTTTATTTTTCATTAAAGAATATAAATAATATTTACTATTCTCAAATCCGTCTGAAATATTGTTCTATTTCAGCTATAATTGATCTTAAATAATTAAATTAATTCTATTAAAATAAGGTGTTTTCATTACTGATAGTATTATATAAGGTGTTCTTCATCACTCATTTAGAATTAATTAATATCAGTTCGTTAAATGCATTTAATTTAATTATTTAAGATCAATTATATCTGAAATAGAAATCAAGTTTTCAGCAACCTACTTCCCATTCAGAGTTGATTAAAATAGCTAATTAAAAATCCTTTATTCTTCATTCTAATTATGTCATCTAAATACAAATTTATATTTAAATTGAATTCAAAACATTCATTCATTTTTGAGATTCCTTCTCGTCACTAATTATAGCTAAATAGATATTATATATTTAAGTCGAACTTAAAATATGTTTTCAGAATCTTTTACGCATATTTCAGAATCCACATTCATTAGAATTTAATGATATAATCGCGGCTGAATTCTTTTCAGTCTCTCTCAAAAAAAAGAAAAGATTTCCATAAAGTCGCTAAATGAAAAAAAAAATTTCTGAAACAAAAAGTTTTTTTTTAGGTATTTCATATTTCCATTGTGCACCACAACATGGTATATTTGCGCCTTCATACAAGGTGGAATTATTAGAACGAATGCAAATTTCATCGAGACGAGAAGAAGTTTGTTTTTACTATATTTTACATATTAAAAATCAATAAATTCTTCAATTCATAAAATCAATTAGAAATTCATGAAAAGTCGTTTAGAGAATTTAATGATCATTTCTCAAGATTATTTAAATATAATCGAGATTAATTCGATCATAAAATTGTTTTGTAAATGAGGAGGAAGAGGCGATTTGGAAGATCATTGAATTTAGATAGTTTATCAGTCAAAGAAAACTATAAAAACTTAACTGTTAAGAATTTATTGATCGTTTTTCAGGATTAGACATTTTCAAGTGAATAATATCATTATATTGGAATTATTGAAATTCAAAATATAACTATTACACCTTTTCTTCTCTCTCTACCTGAAATTTTGAAATCGATTTCTCAATTTTTATTTGTAAAAGTTGATTTTTTGAAAACTGAAATCGATTTTTTCAATGAGATTGTCAAAACTTGTAAAAGCAAAGAAACACAGGAATAATCAGTCATCATATTTTGCGTAATTTTTACTTTTCATGAGATTGTTAAATTGTAAAAGATTGTTAAGAATTGCTAAACTGTTAAGACTGTTGAGTATGTAAAAGCTGTTAAGACTCGAGAATGTTAAACTTTTTGAAGTAAACATCAAAATTAAATCATCATAATTTTCTCGACAATAAATTGATCCACGTATCGCTAAGTACTGGACAAAAATAAATACAAGAATTAAATTATCCAATTTTCTCGCCAACAAATTTCTGCCTCATATTTACTGCCTAGTTGTTTATCACATTAAATCATTTTGTTATCAAAATAATTTCAAGAAAAAATAGTACATCAAAACAATTTTTTTGCTGCTGTTGTTGAAAAACAAAACGTTAACGGAAAAATTTAAGCTAAAAATTAATGAATTTCAGCTTTTTTTTGCGAAAACTCATTTATCAGTTTACAACTTATCAAAATTCGCTTTCTTATTCACTCTCGAGAAAAAAAAAATGAAAAGTTTTTTATCAACAAATTTTCAAACTGTTGTTGCTGCAAATTCTATTTTTTTTTTCTTTCATTTATCTATTTATCAGTTAAAAGGTTTTTTTTTGAAGTTATCAACTTTTTTTCTTTTTTTGACAATGATTTAACATAAAATTAACAATTAAATATTGGGTCTACTTTTTGCTAATCTGGAATTATTTCTTATCACTGCCGGAAATTATTTCGTACCACTGCTGTAATATATTAATTTTAATTCAATTTTCAAGAATGAAACTTCTATCAATAATTTATTATTATAAACTTTATTAATGATAGTTATTATCACCAGCCATTCTCACCACCTGTCTTTTGTTATTTATACAATTCGAACTACTGATAATCATTAACATTTGATTGAATTCTCATCGCATTTATGAATTTTCAAATTTTCATTCCCTTTTTTTCAACATTTCAGCTATAAAATATATTTTAAAAATATAAGTTATTGGCAAGGTTATTTTCTCTCCAAATTGCTCATTATTTTTGGCATGATCCAAATAATATTCAAGCATCATTTTTTGATGAAACTAAATTTCATCTCGAGAAAATAGAAAATTCAAGAAATTTGCTTTTTAAAGTCTTGGGCAAAATAATTAGTTAGATTTTTAAGATTTATTAAATTTTCGATTAATTTCCTAAAAAAATCACAACTTCTTTATCAGCGATCTCTCCAGTATGAAAGCTAAAGTTAAACATATTGATAAACTGAAATTAGAAATAAATTTAAATTCGGAATTCAATCGTCCGATTAAAATTATGAAAATTTACATTGCAAAAAATTGATGTTTGGTTTTGATTTAAAATGTCATTTTTGTGAAGAATTTAAGATTTATAGAGTCTCTTTTTTTTTTCAAATCTCGCTTTAAAGACATTGAAATGAATTGAAACCATGCTTTATATTCGAGACTGGTTTTCTCATCAAAACTTTTTACCCCTCTTGATCGAGCATTCTTGAAAACGCATTACAACTTTTTGAAATGATATGATATCACAACGAATTTTGTTTGTTTATCAAAAATATAGGTTTAATTGAAAATTTACATCTCAAAATCATTTTTAAATAAGATACTGCACTTTTATAAATTTCTTTTTTCTTTGAAAAGATTTGGTAGGACAATTTAATCAATTGAGGGCTTTTGATCGTTGATGAATTTTGATTTTTTAATGCATAAAAAATAACAAATCTATTGTTGAATACGAAAAGGATGAATGCTCACTTTAAAATTTACCATTAATATGAATTAAATTTTCATGCTGCATTTTTCATCTCAATTAGGCATGATCTTATCAATTAGTTATGTATTCTTACGAAATCACTCTTCAATTTTA
Source organism: Dirofilaria repens (assembly GCA_008729115.1). Lineage (NCBI taxonomy): Eukaryota > Metazoa > Nematoda > Chromadorea > Rhabditida > Onchocercidae > Dirofilaria > Dirofilaria repens. The sequence continues at coordinate 178,590 of SNRZ01000080.1, forward strand.
ATTTAATTTTCATCTGTTCGTTTTTCGTAGAGATTTTTTAATTAATTCAAAAATGACAGTATTGAAAATAACGTGATTTATTATTGCAAAAGTGTGATTAGAATATAGTATATTATCATGAAAACTTGATTAGAATATACATATTATCACGAAAACTTAATTATAATTTGGTATATTATCATAAAAACTTGATCAGAATGTAGTATATTCTCACGAAAACTTGATTGTAATTTAGAATGTTATCAAAAAACTTGATTACAATGTAGCATATTATCACGAAAACTTGATTATAATTTGGTATGTTATCACAAAAACTTGATTAGAATTTTGTATATTATCATCAAAGTTGATCAGAAAAAATTTTTTCCCTCGCAGAAAATTGGTAATATTATATTTCAAATCGATAATATTTTTTCATTATCCTCATTTTAAAAAATTTTTTACTGTTCCATAATATATATCGAAACCACTGCTAATATAGTTGTGGTATATTGATTTGTAAAACTTTTCGTTTTTTCGAGATTTAATGAATTACTTATTTTTCATATTTATGAGAATTTTTTTTTTTTTTGAAAGGGAAACATATAATATTTTTAAATGATTCTTTAAATCCCGTCACCTAGAATTATCCATTCGGCCGTATTTCATTCCTATAGTCTTTATTCCGCTTTCTCTATGAATCTATCTGGCCGTATTTTATTCCTGAGGTCTTTATTCCGCTTTCTCTTTGAAATGAGTCATAATCTATCTGCTCGCATTTCATTCCTGTGATCTTTATTCCGCTTTCACTATAAAATGAATCATAATCTATCTAGCCGTATTTCATTCCTGACCGTTCTCATTCCGCTCTTCATTATGAAATGACCACAGCCCATGGCTATATTTCATTCCAGTATCCCACAGATTTATTGGAAATGAGTCATAATCATCTATCCGGCTATATTTCACTGCTGTGGCTTCTCGTTCCGGATTATTCTATGAAATGAACCGTGATCTATTTTACCGTATTTCAGTCTTTTCATTCTCTTCTGCTCTGCTATGTAAAATGAGCCATATATTTACTTGGCCATATTTCAATTCTTAATGATTCTCATTCTCCATTTCTCTATAAAATAAGTTATATTTTCTTTTATTTACAGAAATTAATTCGATCAGCAATTCCTGCAATTGCTGGTAGAAATTATTTGACAATGTCAACAAAAGCGATAACAACAACAACAACAACAACAGCAACAGCAATAGCAACAACACAATCAGTGATACCATCAATGGATATCAGTATGGCTTCTATCAGTTCACTTGGATCATCGTCCATTCTCGATCATTCCATGGTTAATTTTACGATTAGTTTTATAAATTGGTAATAAATTGGTTGTAAAAATTTGAATAAAATAAAAAAAAAATCACTAAGAAAATCTGCGATCAAAAATTTAAAAGAAATTTAGAAATCAAAGAGATAAATTGTTGGATTTAAAAAAATATGCAAAGACAATTTCACTCATTTTAAATAATTTCATTTATTTTGAATAGTCTTTAATAATCTTACCTATTCTGAGTAGTATTACTTGTTTTTAAGTAATCTTACCTATTCTGAGTAGTATTACTTGTTTTTAAGTAATCTTACCTATTTTGAGTAGTATTACCTGTTTTTAAGTAATCTTACCTATTTTGAGTAGTATTACCTGTTTTTAAGTAATCTTACCTATTTTGAGTAGTATTACCTGTTTTTAAGTAATCTTACCTATTTTGAGTAGTATTACCTGTTTTTAAGTAATCTTACCTATTTTGAGTAGTATTACCTGTTTTTAAGTAATCTTACCTATTTTGAGTAGTATTACCTGTTTTTAAGTAATCTTACCTATTTTGAGTTTTAAATAACTTCTCTTATTTTAAGTAATTTCACTTATTTTAAATAGTATTACCTACTTTCAGTAATTTTATTAATTAATTAGTATTTGCTCATTAGGGATTTATATCTGTTCAAGCAATAGTTGACGTTACTTGGTAATTATGTTTAACCTATTATTATTTTCAAAATATTCTTAAATATCTAATAATTATTTTACGTAAACTATAAACAATCTGACGTATAATATTGATCATATAAGTGATATAAATGATAAAAAGAGAGAGGGAGAGAGAAAGAAAGAGAGGAAGAAAATTTTGATAATATTAATAAATGAAAAGGAACGGCTGAGAAATTTGAGCGAACGATTGTAAAAATATTTGCAATGAATTAATCTTTAAACATTTGCAATTAATTTCTTTGCAATATTTGTAATTAATTTTTTAAATATTATATAATATGAATAGTTTTATATATTTATATTTTTTTAAATGTAAATATATTTATTTAGCACTTCCGATAATTCTGCAAAACAATTATCAATCAATAGCGGTTTTTGTTTACTAAATGATAATCTCTAGGAATTCTTCAATAATTTCTTATCATTCGTTATCATATTTGTTGATTTTAAAATAATTCTTTGTTCGTTGATTTCTCATTTCTTCAACGAATCATTTTTCATATTTGGCAAGAACTTTAGTTGTTTAAATTTGTAAACAATTAGAAATCATCCAATAAAAATATTATTATTTTTTTTGCAGAATTTGATGAAAACGAGAAACTGATAATGTTTGATCTCTTATCAGTAATTGATTTTGAAATATTCCAGAAGTGTGATACTTTATATATATTATGCCTCAAGCTATCTATCTCATCATTTCATTTCCTTCTCTAATTTTATAATAAGTTTTTATGGTGATAATTTGATTGATTTAATTCGGCTTTGGTTCATTGATAAAATGCAAACAAAGAAGTTGTGATGAAAGGTAAATGAATCAACTAGTTTCCGTGTTCCTTCCTCCTCCTATCTTCATTCTCGAAATCGAGAATGCCTCTCGAAAATTATTTGGTAATTTCTTATCTTTATGCATTTTTTTCTCTTGATTACAACTGATTATTTCTTCTTTTACTCGATCAAAAAAAATTTTTCTCTTTAAATACTTTTTCCTACGAAAATTTTTGAATGATAATTTTGCAGATGAAACATTATATTTAAGTTGGAATATTTTATTCCACCTAGATAATACGAAGCCAAAAATCTTCAATGAATAGTTCTGGAAATATTGAATAAAAAAATTTCATTACTAATATTGATTTCTAGCCAAATTAAGAAATTCATGAGTAAAAATCGAGCAATTTTTATGGAAAAAAAATATAAATTTAATTGAATTATTATTTCCCACTTAGTTATTTATTCATTGTGGAATTTTCATTTAAATTTCCAGTGATTAGAATTAATTCGAATCAATTAATCATATGGAAAATCTATGATTTGTAAAAAGCTAAGTGCTTGTTTGACGTCAGCAGTAGTACTCCTGAAATTGCGTAACGGAAAGTTCCTTGCATAGAATTCAGGTCATCGTATAATGCTGTCATTTTCGTTCATATTTATTTTTCAAATATTTCCAAATCAAATTCCTTAAATTTTTTACTTCCTTTAGTTCTAAAAGAATTATTTATTTCATTGTATCGTTTATTAATTAATGAATAAGGAAGTTTGGAATAAAATATTTTAAAATATTATTTATTAATTCTCTGAATTAATTTCTTTTTGGAAAAATTTTCAACCTAAGCAAATTCATTTTATTATTCATATTGATTCTGAAATTATCATTTATTAATCAACTTAAATTTATACGTTCATCTAAATTCCGTTCAGATTTACTATGCTTTGTGAAATTCTTTGAAATATTATTGATTGATTGATAATAATTATCATTTATAGATAATGAGTGGTAGCTGGAACAGTGATACAATGGTCAATTCACAAGCAACTTACACAATTGTCGGATCGGTGAATTATTTATAAAAAAAAAAAAACTAATGTTTTTAAATTTTGAGATTATTATGTTATTGCAATGGCGAAAAGAAAGAGATAATTAGTTATCATTAATTTGCTATCAGTTTATCAATAATATCTCATACAGCTTTTATCATGCAACTATTTACTTCATCAAATTTTTAAAATCGATATTATTGATTTTTATGAATCGAAAATTTATCTAAAATGCATGTCAAAAAAATTAGTATTTATTTAGTTGCAGTTTCAAAACAAAAATTTCAATTCGGGAAGAAACACTCTAAATTCCTACTTTCTCTTAATTGCTTAACTATAGAAATCTTACAAAATTATTTAACAAAATTCTTTCGATAGACTTACTTCAATAATTCAAGTTTATATGTCATAATTAGGTAATTTTAATTTAACTTCCTGAAACTTAAATATTTATTTATTCTTATTTTTGTCTCAAAAATCTATAGAAAATATACGAATAAAAATTCAGAAAAATTAATACTTTTCTAAGTTTAATTTTAAATTAAATAATCTAATATCTCTTTCTAAAAGTCATAATTTTGCGATTAAAAAATCAAAATAATTTGTAGTTTTTCCTGCATTTAATTTTGTTCATAAATTATTTAAAAATGATAAAAATTCAGATAGACCTAAATTAATTGGAATGATTTTTCTACCTAACTTTGTTTATAAATTATTGAAAATGATAAAAATTCAGATAGGTCGAAGCCATTATCAGTTGTTGGAGATATTGAATGTCCAAGTGAACTTATTGAAGTTGACGATGGATGTGTCATATCCACAATGTAAGCTTAATTTTAAAATTATTATTTTTTTCTTATTATTCATAATCTAATCTTCAAATTTCTTGATCAAATTTCGAACGAGAAAAAATTTTTTGATGTACAATATTTTTTGATTCGTTTGATTTTCTGAAAGTTTAAAAATTCTTCTCTGAAAAATTTTGGCGAAACTTTGAAGTTGCCGACAGATTAAAATTTTAAGAACTTGTCGACAAATTAGAATGCGAACTTGTCGAGTTTGGCTCTGAACTTGTCTACAAATTAGGCTTTGAACTTGTCAACTTGAATTTGTCGAAAAATTAGACTTTGAACTTGCCGACAAACTTTCAGCTTATTAATAAATTAAAAAAAGTAGTTGCGGCAAATTTATTTTAAATGAAAATGGTTGAGCTCAAAATTTTTGATATTCAAAAAATTTTTTGAAAACACTTCGAGCATCGAACTAACATTTATTTTTTTCAAGATATATTCGAAATAAGTTGGCTTCAACTATTCATAATTTTAAGATTTTGAAATATATTTAAGAAACTGCTGTAAATAAAATTTAATGTTCAAATTTTTGATTTTTGTAGTAATTATTTTTCTTTTTGGGATACGGTAGTTTTAGGATATGGTACTTTCAGGTTATTCAAATATTAAAATGTATAGGTAAATTAAAGTAAATAAAATTTAATATTCAAGTATTTGAATTTTTTGCAGTGAATACTAGTCTTGTGCTTGAAGAATCTCGTATTGGAGTTGATCGTCTTCCGATCGTGGATGACAACTTATCCACTCCATTGGTGGAGTATACTTCTGACAATGATATGCAACAATATCAACAAAATCAATCTTATATGTTGGATAATCATGCTAATCGTTATCATGCATATCATCAAACTGACTTATCTGCTGAACTTGCAACTAATTTATCACCAGTGACAGAGCTAACTCATGCTAATATATTAACATCATATGAATCAGAATTTCCACAACAAGTATCTGTTGCATTATCACCCGCTGATAGGATACCATCGAGTATGAGCATTGATTCAACAATATCAGATTATATCACCACTGATGGTCATTCGTTGGAACAACAGCAAAAATTATCACTTCTGATATCTCTTCCTGAACAAGAAACATCACCTGTAATACCTGTACGTTATTAGAATTCTATATAAATCTATTAAGATAGAATCTGTTTTTACCTTTTACTGTATATGTCACGTTATGCTTTGAAACTTTTTCCGAGTTGATTCTGGCGTTCTCGAGTTGATTCTATGGATGTTATTAATTTAACATCTCCAAATTAATTTTTTGATCTAATTGATTCAGCAAGTACTGTCCTGTAGATCCAATTGATTTAACATTACCAAATTGATTCTTTAGGTGTAAATGATTTAAATTAACATTTCTGAGTTGATCCTATAGAAGCAACTTATTTTGACCTGAGTTGATTCTGTGGAATGTAATAGTTTTAATATTTGAAGAAATATTTAAATTTAAAAGTTCAATCATTTTATATATTTCTTACAGACAACGAGTATGGAAGCAACCGATGAGGGCGAATCAAATTATAACAAATCGTTAAATCATAGTTCTGCGATTACTAAAGAATCAGAAATAAACAAACAACCGCAAGATAAAAATATTACCGTAGAAAAACTGGAAATTTTGAAAAAAGAGGAAAAAAAAGAAAGACTGAAAAAGCCAAGACCAGTAAGTTTAAGGAACTTTACAGTAACATTTTTTGGAAAAGGAATTACAAACCTCTAGAATTTTCATTCTATTACAGATTTCTCAACTAAATTAATTCACAATTTACTAAATTTCATCTTTGCTACGAAATTTTTAGCCATCAATACGAGAACTTCAGAATGCGCCAATTCCAGTTAGGCCATCAAAACCAAAACCACCATCTAAATCACAACTATTGATGGAAAAACTTAAGGCAAGCATTGAAGCGGATAAACTAAAACCAAAAAAAGATATTAAATCAAAACTTCATCAAATACTAGCAGTATCAGTACCAATTCGACGTATACAATCGGAAGTAATTTCTGATGAGAATCAAGGTTGGATTTTATTTTCTGAGATGTGATAAATGAAATTTCAATTGTTGTCGATTTTTCGATTTGAGATTACTTTTTATTAATTTTTCATTTTTGTTGAGAAATCAACACATCAGTATGCCACATGTTACATTTTCTTTTTCAAAACTTTCATTATGAAACTTTATCAGTGATATCACGTAGCATGAAATAATGATATGTTAGGATTCCGAATTCATCAAATTTTTTTTTAGAAATAAAAACTTATCAATACTTTCATTATGAAACTTTATCAATGATATCACGTAGCATGAAATAATGATATGTTAGGATTCCGAATTCATCAAATTTTTATTTTAGAAATAAAAAACTTATCAATACTTTCATTATGAAACTTTATCAATGATATCACGTAGCATGAAATAATGATATGTTAGGATTCCGAATCCATCAAATTTTTATTTTAGAAAAAAAACTTATCAATACTTTCATTATGAAACCTTATCAATGCATGAAATAATGATATGTTAGGATTCCGAATTCATCAAATTTTTATTTTAGAAATAAAAAACTTATCAATACTTTCATTATGAAACCTTATCAATGATATCACGTAGCATGAAATAATGATATGTTAGGATTCTGAATTCATCAAATTTTTATTTTAGAAATAAAAAAACTTGTCAAAATGCTTGATTTTTATGCACTATTTTGGTCATTTCAATATTTTTTGTCATATCTTAATTTTGGATCCGAAAACTTTTATGTAAATTTCAGTTATGTATTAGACTAACTGATTTTTGCTTATTATTGAAATTTGCAAAAAAATGTTCAGGCCTAAATTAAAATCAACGTTTTATTGTAAATAAAAATATTGTGTAAATAATAATTTTAATTCTATAAAATAAATTTAGTCTAAATTAAAATATCTCAATGAATTATTTTATAATAGCCTATAATGCGGTCTTATCCTTTCTCCTGCAATTGCCATTAAAATTAAATCAGCCTATCTGGTTTCTGTTATCATTAAAATATGCATAAAAAATACTCATGCTTAAGTACCATGTATAAATATTAGTTGTAGTACTAATATATACATACTATTTCCTCAATATTAATATGGCAATAGTGGTCAAATGAATTAGCGAGAATATTTGTGCATCATTATTGATTGAGAGGGTTAAAGGTTAGATTGATTGCTTATATCCTCAAATTTTTTCCCTCTTCTTTTTTCAGAAGTATTATTATTGCCGTAAGGTCAAACGAACAAAAATTTTCAATTCATTTCTTTCCCACTTTAATTTCATAAAACAGAATTTTAAAAATTGCATTTTTTTGCCGCAAATAAACAAATTTCATTCATTTATTCTCGAAAGTTTCATTAAAATTTGTGCATTTCATATATTTTCAAATGACAAAAATGTTTAAAAATGAAATCAATTTTTACCAAAAAAAAAGCGTAAGAATTGATTACTTTTAATTCCGACAATTTTTTAATTTTTTTTCAATTGCTTCTATCAAAGTTTAATAGCAGTCGTATGATCGGCCGCATTTCCGATCAATCTTATAATATTTATTTTAAAGTTTTCGCAAACTTTTTAATCTTTGCTGACATTACAAGAAAATGTTTAATTATTTCTTTTTCTAATAATTTATTATTATGTATATCATTTGTTTAAATTTTAAAAAATTCATTAATTTTCGGAATATATTTTTATTTGATTTATTTAAATTTATTAATGAAATTGTTTTGATTATAAATAATTATATTTGATTTATCATTTAATTCAATAAAATTTGAGAATTATTGGATTATTTCGTCCCCGATTATATGCAAATTTTTAGATAAAAAATACATTACTAATCATGATTTACTAAAATCATTCTTAAAATACCAAGAAGTTTCGCTTTTTTTTTCCTTGGCCACCAATACATCTCGAATCTTTTTTTAAAAGCCAAAAAACTTAAGGATACAAATGTTACGAACGGGAATACTTCAATATATGGGTAAATTTCATGCTACGTTTCAATTTTATTTCACCCTTCATTTCAATAAAAATGATAGCAAATTCATTTGAACATATTTCATTGGTTATTCTGACCTTAATTTAATGATCTTTAATGATAGATGACCTTTGTTATTTTTATCATTCCCATTATTAACAATGTCAAATTTCAGATCTGAAAAAAATTGAATTTTTCGAAAAAATTAAAAAATTTTTTCATTTTCCCTTGTTTGTCTTATTTTTGCTGAATGAATAATTGCTAGCTGAAAAAGTTTTAATTTGGTAATGAACATTTGATAAGTTTAAATTATTCAAATTTTCGTCAATTTTAAAAAAGCGAAACTTTTGGAATATAGTATACAAGTAATTCGTTATCAGTTTGCTGATTTCAAAACGTTGAGACCATATTATCGACATAATTTATCGGCATTTGAATGATGACCTTTGATAATAGCTGTTATTATTGATCCCATCATTAATAGTGTTAAATTTCAATCTAATTTATAAAAGTTGATAAGAATTTTTTTTTCTTTTGCTTTTATTTATCAATTAATCTTCTTATTATATATATATACTTGATAATTGTAAAAAAACCAATTAAAAAGTGAGATTTGATAAATTGAAATTATGCGAATTGTTATCATTTTTAGAGTATATGAAGGTTATACATTATTGATTTGTTTGCTTAAAAATATTGCGAATATTTTAACAAACACACAATAATAATAATTTCAGCAAAGATCATTTTATATTGATCAAAATTCATTTTCTGTGGATTTTTCAATGTATAATGTTATTTTAGAAAAAAGAAAAAATTTATGGCAAATACTTTTACATTGATGAATTGATACTGATTGCATGATGATGATTGATGCTGACTGATTGATTAATTAATTGATTGATTGATTGATTGATCGATGATAATGGTGATGATGATGATGCGAAATTATTAATAATTTCTCTTAAAATTTCAATCAATATAAAAATCAAAAATCCTATGTCTATCCATTTTTATCTCGTTTCCCTTTCTGTTTGCTATCATTTTAATGCATGATTAATTATATCATATCAGATGAGCTGTGCTATCTCTGAATAAGCATTCTCTTTCAAAACATTTTCCACTTTTTCCAACCAATGCCAGCTCATCCAATTCAATCCAATATTTGTTCCAATTTCAAAGCTTTTAAATTCTATAATGTTTCTATAAATTATCAAATGACTTTTTGATGATTATCATAATTTATTTGTAAGCATTTATTTGTTTTAAATCTGAAAAACTTAAATCTCATTCAAATGATTCTAACTTTTCGAGATTTTCACTTATCAGTTTCCTTTATTATTTTGAAACAGTATTCACTCTGATCTTTTTATCTTTTGAAGATAATATTTATTCGAATCTTTTATCTTTTTAAATATATTTACTCTGATGGATTGCAGATTATCAAAGTCCTTTTTTCGCCTTCTTATCTTCCTTGAATGATATTTACTTTTATAGATTACAGATCATTTACATTTTCTCTTATTTTTTCTATTTATCATTTATTAGAATAATGTTATTATTATCCTTCTTACTTCTTAATTCTTTTTGAACTAATATCATTGTGCTAAATAATGCACCGACAGTATTATATTATTCCTTGAACTGATAAAGTTATATTATCTTCTAGGCTGATAAAGTTAAATTATCGTTTGCTAAATAACCAGCAACATTTGGCATGTTTACGATCTGAATAAAAGATAAAAGGTTGCCAAAAGAAGAGATGCATGTCACGTGGAATTATAAACTTTCTTGTTATAGATACAGAGAAATGTTTACATTATTTTATTGATCAAGAAATGTTATTATCATTATTATTACTATTATTAGCATAGTTTATCTTTATATCACTCTTTTTTCTTTTTTTCATTATATTATAAATAACAAACTTCTCATAAATGATCGCATTTCTGCAAACTTAAACTTGCATTTTCGCAGATTTCAATTTCATTATTTAGCCCATTTTTAAATAATCGAACGAATCTGAAAATTAAATGATTATGAAATCTGCAAATTAGCAAATTCATATCTGCAGATTAGCAAATTTGAATTTGGGAAAACGAATTTACAGAAAAGGAAATTTGAGTTTGCAGGCAAGCAAATCCGAATTTACTAAAATTGATTATTTGATCCACTTATATAAGATTTGAAATCGTATTGCTAAATGTATTTATTTCTCGAGAAAACAAAAAATGAGAATTAAACATTAGCAGAAAATTTATTGGTGTATTGTTTGAAGGATGCATTCTTTGTATGATAAAAGAATTTCTTCAAATTTTCAACAACAATACTTTTTCATTTGAAGAAATTTAATGAAAACTTATAAAAAAAGATAGTAATATCCTTGTTATTGTTGATAGTTGATAGCTGTGATAATTGAATTATTCCTTTCACTCAAGAAAATGATATTTTAATTTAATCAGTGAACTTTCATCATTCTTGTGCTTCATCGAATCATTGAAATATTTATATTTTGCAGAGACTCCTGGTTTTGTTTATTGATAAATTTGATAATTAAATAAATTTCTGAATTTAGAATCCATTAGCACTCATATCACTATTATTATTATTATTACCATTACTATTATTATCATTATCATTATTATCATTATTACTATTATTGCTATTAGTTGTTATTATTATCATTAATCATTATTATTATATATTATTATTATTATTATTATTATTATTATTATTATTATTATTATATTATTATTATTATTATTATTATTATTATTATTATTATTATTATTATTATTATTATTATTATTATTATTATTATTATTATTATTATTATTATTATTATTAAGGTGATTAATTGAAGAAAAAGAATTAATATGAAATTATATTTGTTTTATCAGATCAAGCAAATCGTTGATAATTTTATTTTCATGAAATGTTCAAGTTGGATTTCTTAACATAAGTTAATAAACAAGTTTCCCAATTAATCATCAAGTTTCATTTGTCGATAGCTTTTTTAATTTATTTTCCCTCAACTTATTGATATGCTTTCTGGGAAATATTTATTGCTTCATCTATTTGGTTTCTAATTAATTTACTATTTGATGTTCAGATTGCATCTGTTTATATAAGTAAATAAAAGTTTATTTACTTATAAACTTTCTGCAGTACTAGCCGTCAAATTTAATTCCTTCATATGATTTTCTCTGTTTACTTTTTTCATTTACCTTTGCTGATTTGTTGCCAAGAAAAAGTCTAATTAAATTTATTACGTTCGAATGGAATTTTGTCGCTTAGGTAAGCAATCTTTCTACAAGATCAGCCATCAAGTTTAATTGGTCGATGACTTTTTTGATGTACCTTTTTTCAACCTATCGATGTGTTGCCTAGAAATATATACCATCTTTTTTGATTTTATAAAGTTATTATAAAAGTTAAAATCTAAGCGATGAATTAATTAGTTACATTAAATATTTTGTTGAAAAATTAATGCAATAAATTATGCTCAGTTGATAAATGATTAGTAGGAAATATACATATCTTTTGTAATAAAATGATTATTTCTTTTTATCTTTTTTAAAATTTGCAAATTTAGTAGAAGTTTAAAATATTTGCATACTTTTCAATAACAATCGATTGCTTAATTTAATTCGTTAAAGCTTAATTTCATTTCCATTCCATTATCATATTATATCATTTCATTATCATAATTTTCAACTAATGTCCTTGATTTTAACTAATTGCCCAAAAAATTATTAGATATATTTGAATATTTGAGTTTAAATATAATTTCGATATGCGATTTTATTATTATATAAAAGATATGATGCATTAAAATCATAGGGACAATTTTAGATTAATTAATTATTTATGATGTATGATTCGGTGACATTTTTACATGCTTACATTAATCTTATGTAACATTTAAAATATATGATGTATGGTTAATAGATTAATAAATATAAATTATCAGTTAATAACATTCTAAGTTATCAAAATAATAATCATAGCTCATCGATTAGTCTTGTCATGGATTATTAATTGATAGGTTATTGTAAGTGATCGATTTAGTAATTACTTTTTCGGTAAGTTAGTTATCGATTAGTTACGGATTATTATTAACAACTATAGATGATTGATTAATAATCATAACCGCCGATCAAGAGCCGTAATTATCTATTAATTTAATCGCAGATTATTGATTAAGAACAATAAGTTATGAATCAATTTTAATATGAATTACCATTTAGAAAACTTTAGTTTTCTGTCTTCAGAGTTTTAGGAGATCGAAGAATAAGAATTCGATCAGTAGATCAATTAGTAAATATGCTCTAAGCAAAAAAATATTTCTTTAATGTCCTATTCAATCCTATCATCATGATAAAAGTTTTAATCATTTATCTTTGTATATTTCATCCATTATTATATAATTTTATAGTACATTTGTAGCAAAGCCATTTTGTTACATTTATAAATTCGTTATCATTGTTAAGATAATAACTTAGAGAGAGAAGAAATTAAGATTAATATAAAATTATTGTAAATATTTGCTGATAATTGAATAATTGTTATATTTGTTTGTACTGCATATTCTTTTAATGAACAATAAAATAATAATAACAAGTCCAGATGACCTCATTCTTCATTCAATTTATTCCAAGGCCATTTTCGATTCAATGGCCTAAGCTTTTATTCACTTCTCATCCTTTTATATCTGGCTTAGATTATAATTATCGATCAGAATTTGATATATTAAATAAGAGGGGAAATTCATTTTCATGAATTTCTCCATATCCATTCATTTTTTTTCTAATCTTCATTTTTCACCCTTCAAAAAAGTTAACACTCATTCATCTATTTGTCCATCATAAGTTTATTTTTTTTTTATTCTCAAAAGACTTCATCGGATTTTATTCCCGGAAATTTTGCATTATATTTTATTAATTTTTTTTTCTATTATCGATAAATTTTGAAATTTTAGGTCTTTTTTTATCTGATATTTTTTCCAAGAAATTACGTCAATCGATAAAGTTTATTTCTCTTCTCAAATTTCGCTTTTATAATATTATTTGATATGAAGTTTTGATTATTCTAAGGTAAAATATATATCGATTAATCGATTTTGATAAACAAAATTTTGCTTTGAAATAAAATTTGCCATTTTGTAGAAAATTAATTTTAATAGAAATGTTTTTGTAGTATTAATTCATTTTTAAATTTCATAAATTATTTGCTTTTTTTTCCAATTACAACCAAAAATTTTTCTTGAAATTTTGGAGATGAATTAAGATAATCAACAACAATGGGAAATATTTTTATCCAAAATGCGATTTTTGAACTTTGATTCTATTTGTTTGTTTACAATTTATTATGTATTTATATCCTACCAGTATGAGAAACATGGAATGAAGAACTTTGATTCTATTTGATTGTTATAGTTTACGAATGTAAAAACATGGGATGCTTTTGTAGTTTTTGTTTATCTTTTACATCTTTTATAGAGATCTAAATTTGTTTATCAAATTTACATATATTTTTGTTTGTTTATTTATAGAAGAAAAGATGTCGCCAAATGATGAAAATAAAAAAATACTGCAACCATTATCGCCAAATGCGAAACGTCGTCGAAATGAAATGCAAAAAGCGATGAATTCAAGAATGCAACTTGCAAATCGACCGCGATTATCACAGCAACTTGATAATGCGACAACGAAGATATCACGACCACTTACGAAACAACGACAATCGTTAATTCAGCCAAAAACTGTTCAGAAAGGTAATGTTTATTTTTTTAATAATACAACCAATCTTCTCCTATTTAAATAGGCCGAAAAATTTTTGAGTATTTTCATTTTGTGAAGTATTACAAGGAAAAGAAACATAGATATAATTTCATTTAAATTTTTAAGACTTTTGAATATGTATTTAAATATATATAAATGAATCTTGGGTTATATATAAAGATTTAAGTTATATGTAAAGATGTATAAATATAAATGAATCTTAAGTTATGCATAAAGATTTTAGCATTTTAATTTGCTGTTAGTTGAAATGAAATATTTCATTTCGAAATCAAAGATTTATAAATTTAAGCTTTAATCATGTTTGAGTCGAGAAATTCCCTTGAAAGAATTAAATTCAACTTTTATCTTTTCATAAATTATCATATCTCGGCAACACTCTTACTTTTGGAATTTAAATAAAAAAGTAATTTTCTCAGATAAGAAATGAATTTTTGTATTCATTAATAAGATATGATCCTTGGATTAAATTATTATCAATCAGTTTTATTTCTAGAAAATATTTTCAACTTCTTTTCTCTCGAAATTCTCATTTTTGCAAAGTGAAAATAAACAGGTAATTTAAAATAAGATTATTGCTGTTGACATCTTTGATATAAAGTTACCAAAGTTTAATAGCCAAAACTGAAATTGCCAAAGCCTTAGGTTAGGGCTACATGAAAAGTCTTAAAATGCATCTTCCTGCATTTTAATTGAAAATCTTAGCGTTAATAATTTATTTATTTTTTTTGAAATGTTTATTCAATTGGATATTGAAAAGAAATTTTTAAAATTTACTTTCTTATTTTATTAAAATGTCGCACTTTCAATATCAATGTCTAAGTACAGTATGCAGAATTATTCCAGTACAGTACGTGGAATTTTAACTAATGCATACAGTATGCGGGATTTTAATTACGGTATGCTAGATTACCGGAGAACCGTTGCTCCAATTTTTTTACTGCATTAGAGTATCTCTCTGACATGGCAGTTTCACCATCATTTAAGTATAATATATTTTTGAGTACAGTAAATAGTATTACAGTAAATAGTAAATACAGTAAATACAGTAAATGCAGTAAATGCAGAATGCAGTAAACACTAGGAAATAGTATTATTCGAGTACAGTATGTAAAATTTTAAATACAACATATGTAGACAATATATATATTATATTTAAAATTATTGAAGAATTATTGCGCCAAATTTCAATTTCTAATATATTTATGAAATTTCTATATCATCAACATTATTATTGTAATTGAGTTGGAGCATTTCAAAATTTTTATGGTAATTATTGGAATATTTTAAAATTTATTTCTATAAAACATTATTACTAGGTGAAATTTTTGAAATATTTATAGAATTTAAATATATACTCATTGATGATTATTTAAGCAGTTTTTTCCAAAGTTTTGAAATCAAACTTTGGGCAAGAAATTAGGTTGCAAATGATAATTAGTTATTATATTTTTAGGCCCAATTGGAGTGCGATCTGAAAGATTGAAAAAAGAAACTTCCAGAGATCATTCCGGGAATTCAGATTCTAAATCTATGCCACAAACACCAAGCAGTACCAGATCAGAATGTAAGGATTTATTTTGAAACTTAAATAGAAGTTGTCTCCTAATAGTCACATTTAAGTGGTGACGACTAACTTTTGTTAGATGACCTTATGAAGCTCATTTATGCAATATGCAAAATAAGATGTAATAAATTTTGTTTAATTGAATAACTTTGCAAAAAAAATTTAAATAAATTTGGCTTGCTTTATTCTCAAATTAAAAATATTCCAAAAATACAATCGTTATTTTCGTCTATTTTAATTATTTACCAATTTTTCATTTGCAATAAATTAATTTAATTTCTATTCAATTCAGTTTTATTGTCAAATAAAATCCGTTATTTATTTTTTTAAATAATTTTTCGCTTTAAATTTTGCTTAAAATAAGAAATATCATTGAACCAATTTTTTATTAATTTTAGGAAGTTAACTTTTATTATTCGCTAAAAAAACAATTGATAATTGATAAAATCTTTTTAACAAAATCTTTTATTAAAAAAAATTTTTATTTTAAATAAATTTGCTAGCTATTAATTAGTTATTTTTTTCTACTATATTCAATTAGTTTCCATGCAAGAAAAAAAAACTGGTAATTAATTTATTTTAAATTATTTATTTCAATTTTTTTTCAACAAAAATTTAAAGCTGAAATGAAATTTCAATATGATATTCATATGGATATTCTTGATGGCAATTTCATTTCTACAATCGCTTTGATAAATTTTTATTATTCTGACCTAAATATTTGCTAGTCTCGATTAAATTACCTGAATTTGTCCAAACTTTTATTCATCCTTAGTTCTAACTTTAAACCATTTATAACAAATTGAATTCGCAATCTTTTTAAAGCTTTGTAATATTTATAAATGGTTTTGTTATGAATAAATTTTATGATAAGTTATTACTTCGCAATCTTTCTAAAGCTTTGTAAAAGTCAGATATATGATCAGATGGCCAGTAGATAGATATGACTTATCATTTTAATGATCAATCAAATTATAACAACAGCAGTGATAATAATAACAATACAAAAATTAGTTTAGTTAGCCGAAATTTTGCATTTTATAAATTTAATATATTTCTTTTGAAATTTTTATATGATATTATCATTTAAATCATCTGTACGTTAACATTATCAATGTTTTTTTTTTTGATAAGGAAACACGTGAAACGTGTCTTTAGGCATTTTATTTTATCTCTTCCTATACAAACATTTTTATGAAAGTATTTATTTAATTTGCATATATTCAAATTTTGCAAATATTGCAATTTTCATTAAAATACTGAAATAATTACTTCTTTTTACAGTATTGCCTTCTGGTTTACCTACATCATCTCGAGCACAATCTTCATTTAAGAATCGTAAATCTATAAAACAACAGCCTACCTCCTCAATGACTGCCGAGAAACAAAAAGGTTAGACATCAACTAATTTAACTTATTACTTTTACTTTTGTTATTGTTATCATTTTATCAATCACAAGCGAATCTGATAATTACAAATAGGAAATTCTTTTAATAAAATTATAAAAAGTAATCAAAGTTGGAAATAGAACATTCTAAAATAAATCATTTTATCATATCACCAATGCAGAAAAAAAAAGCCAATTTGCATTCTATTCTACCTCTCTTCATCTTTCCTAACTTAAATTCAAATAATTAAAAAAATAATTCTCAAATTTCAAATAGAAAATTAGTTTTTGTAGTTTTATTCAATGGATTTCCTTTAACAATTCACATTTCCTAATTTGAATTAATTAATTATTCATATAAAGTAGTTTATCAATTCCATCAATATTTTTTTGCATATTGCAAACTTTTGATTTAATTAATAGCTTCTTTTTTCTATAAGAATTGAAATCATCAGAATTCATGTTAGTATTGTAAAATTTAGAATATTTGGAGTCTGAAAATTCAAAAGTTTAAATTTTAAATTTACGTATGATTTTTTTACAACAGTACAACATTATCATGTATTCTGATAGTTTCATTCCATCATAAATTTCAATGATAATATTTTATATCATGCCTGTAATAAAATCATATCGTACTAGGGAGAGATATAAAATATCGATTTTATCACCTACCTTTTTTATTACCTTCCATTTGTTAACGTAGAAGTTTAAACTTCATATTTCGAATTATACTTTTGAAAGAATTTTTGCAATACAATTTAAAATTTTCTCAGATAAAATTTGAAAAATTATTCAAAAAAAATTAGCATTTTTTTTCTGATTAAAATATCTATTTGAATCATTTTTTACAATTCTCGATTTTTTTTTATTTAAGTTATTTCAAATGCAAAAAAAAATTTCGCAAATATTTTAAATTTTAATCGAGAAATACAAATCGATATTTAATCAGTGCTTTAATCTGCTTTTCAAGTGATATCAAATCTGAAAATTTATTTCAAGTTTAGATGAAAATAAGAAGTTTTATAATGGTACAAAAATTTTTAAACAAATTAAAACGCTAGGATTTAAATTTATAAAATCAATCACATCAAATTTTAATTCAACATTTTTCTCGAAAGCATATTTCCTCGGAATCAATACGAAGCTTGTATGGTTTTGTATTAATCATAACTGAAATCATAGATTCATATCCGCAAATATTTTTTGTTATCTGAAAGAAAAAAACTGAAGAAAATTTGATAAGTGGTTTTCAGTGTCCGTACATGTATTCGTTAAGAAAGATGGAAAGATTTACATTTTGTGAAAGGAATTAAATATAATTTATTGAAAATTTAAAAAAGTTATATTTCTAGATGAGACTTTAAAATTAAAACGATTGACAAATGCCATTCGTGGATTTGACGTCCTTGCCATTGTCTTCGGTCAGCAAATTCAAAAGGTATTTAATTACCTTGCGTTGCTTCATACAATTCACTCGATCAATTAATTAATTTTTAATTGGAGAATAGGAAGGATCGAAAAAGAATTTCTCAAAAGTTATATGCTTAAAAATTAATTAGCCACTTCTATCTTGGCCCGTATATATCTTGAGTTTCAAAATAATTTAGGTTAATTTTAAAGTTTAAAAATTCCGAAAAAAATCTAAATTAGAAACCAAAAGTTTCAGATGGCTTTTTGTCATATATTAACACCTAAAACCAGAGATTATTTGCAAATTGGTGGAATTTCTTGTAAAACTTGAAATCTTGAAAATGTTAAGTTTGAAATAAACCCTAATTTTATTCCTTAAAATGTGATTAATTTTTAGTACAGCGACGAATTACATGAAGCATTTGAGCAAAATCAGAAATACGGTATGCTTTTAATTTAAAATTAATTTTAAAAAATAAAAGGACTTAAAATATTAAAATATTTGAAATAAAATTATATTTGCCTCTTTATACTATTTTAACTTTTATCAGTAATGATATTTCACTGATAATTCGTTAAAAGAGACTTTCAAATTATTTCTAAATTTATTTTTCTAATTATTAAATTTTAAGAAATAGTATTACCATAATATATTTAATAAGAAAACAGAAAATTAAATTTTTTCTTAGAATGAAAAAAAATTAGAAACACGCAAAATTTCTTAAATTAACTTTTCTTTAATTTCATTCCTTTTTTTCGAATAAAAATCTGCAAGTCAATTTTTATCATTAAGATTGATTAATTATATTTAATTGCTTAGCCGAATAAATTCAATGTTTTCATTGAAATTTAATGTGCTCTCGATTTTGGCTGAATTTTCGGTAATAAAATAATGATATTTTTGCTTATCTCATAAAACTTGAACGATTTTCGGGAAATTAAAAAATTTAAAATTTAAATTATTAAGAGTTAAAAGTTGGTTTTTATTTTTGCTTTACGATTACTAATTTTGTGAATTAATGCATTTCTGTGATTAATTAAAGTTTTTAGAAATCATATAATTACTGAAAAGTTGCAACGAACTTATTTCTTTTTGTCTCTAGATGAACTTATTGGTTTTAGATAAATTAAAAGCAATATCAGGATCGTGTCTCTCATTATTGGTATATAAATATTAGTTCAAGCTTGAAGAATTATTTATTTGCATATCTGGTTATTAATTTATACCTGGCCAATCAGTTTATGGCTGTCAGTCCAAACTTGGCTAATTAATTTAATTGCACATAATTGACTATTTTATAGCTTATTAATTTAATTACATCCAAAATTAAACTTATGGAGGCTAAAAATTGTTATCTTCAGAGTCCCACATAAAAGCATTAGAAGTTAAATATGAGGAATTACTGATGGCAATGAATGATGATCATACTCGACAAATCGAGAATGGTTTGTTAAATTTTTCCACTTTCAACAAATTTTTGCAAAAACATTTTTTTGTTCATTTTGTGTTTTCATCAATGATAAATTTGATAAGTGAAAAGAAATGATAGTTTCAAATCTCACATCACTCTTTCATCCTTCTCTATTTCTGTTATAAAAATTGTTAATACTTAAGTGCATTTCATCGATTGATTGATCGATCGATTGATTTTTTTAGCAAAATAAATCTTTTATTCAGATTTGCCAAATTTATTAATGTCATATTATTCACATTTACATCAAATTAGTATTATAAAAATTGTTTCCAAAATTAAATAATTTTATTGTATCGATATTTTCTCTCCATTCTTTAACAATTCTCGAACAATTTCATGCTATTAAATAAATTATACTTCAATATATTTTTCTTTGGAAAAAATCCAATAAAATTATAGATATTTAAAGAAAAGAAAATCAAAATAACAAATTAATATATAAGCAATAAAAATATGGAATGAGAGATAAAATTTTTCACTTATAATTTGGTATTTTTTTTGGAATTTCTTCACCTAAAAATTCTTTTTCAATTCTTTTGAAATTTGTTTTAAATTGCATACCTTTTTTAATACATTCAAATATAATTTAAATGTTCAAAAATAATTATTGGGAAAAAGTTTTCATTTAAATGATTCGGAATGATAAATTTTTATTGTAATAATTGTATGTCTTTTCATTTTAATTTATTTTCCTCCGATATATCACCTTTCAACTTCATCTTAAATTTAAAAAAAAAAATAAGAAAAATGAAGGACCTTGAAAGCAAGTTATTTTGAGCATTAAGAAAAAGAAAAAGAAACGAAAAAAAAAGTTTTGTAAAAATTAAAAGATTTTTCGTTTAATTTTTCATTTTTAAACAAAATTACTTTTTAAAATGACAATAATAACAATTTAATTTCGTTAATGCTTTTATTTAAAAAATTTTCTCTGCCAATATTTTTGAAACTACAAAGATTGAAGGAAATTTACGAAAGTGAAAAATTAAAATAAAGTTTATTGAGAAAAATTATAATCTAATAATTGGATATAATAATCATGCTTAAAAAACAAATTATTCTTGAGCATTGAAGGAAGACAGTAAAATTTCGTTTATAATTTTATTTGATTTTTTTGTTTATAAAAAATAAATTTATGCAAATATGAAATTAGAAAAACAAAAGCTTAGTGAAAAAGATTAGAATCTTTAGTTGGATACTGATATTTAAAAAAAGAAAATTTTTTTTACTTCTAGATACGAGCTTTTAGATTCTCTGATAAAGATTAAAATGAATGATAAATGTCACATCACATTGTGGTAAAAACTAGGACGTAACCTTTTCTATAAAGCTAAAAGTAAATTATTTTATTATATTTTTTCTAGGCAACCTTAGCATCCATATTACCATTCTGATTGAAAACAAGATTCATAGCCTATTAAATTCACATACTTTACTCATTTTATTTATACTGTAAAATTTAAAAAAAAAATAATTTTATAAAATGCAAATAAAATGAATAAAATTAGCATAAAAATTTAATAAGCCATGAATAATTATCCTTATTTGACAAATATAAGAAGCCAAGTAAATTTGTAAATGAATTAAAACCTTAAAAAAAATTATGTTAAAAAAAACGATTTTTTTTGGACCAAAAAACAAATAAATTATTCTAAAAAACATTTCAGCCTATTGTTATCAGTTTTGTTAATCTGTTCAAGTATCGCCGTGTCGGTGACATTTTAACGTTTGCGTCACCTAAATTTTCTTTATATTTTTCTTTCCTTTTATGTGTGATGAAAAAAAGTTTTGATGAGGAAATGTTAGTTAGTTTTGCGAGGAAAAAGATCAATTTGCACAGGTATAGATAGATAAATAAAGAAGATAGAGAAAAGTTGAAAATCAATTTTGAATAAATCATCGAGAGATTGCTAATTAAGATTTTTAAAAAAACAAAAATATTTTTTAAAAAGATCGCTAATCGAGATTTTCGTCATTTCTTTGAATATCATATGAAAGTGCCACCTGTATGATTTGAATTTTTTTTTTTAGCTTGGCTAATATTTTATTCAATTACTGAATAGACATAGGAAAATAGAATTGCATCTTAAATTCAAGTGAATAATTCGAATTTGAAAAAGCATTCGAAATGAATTGCTTTTCGATTTGTCCTTAGATTTTGTTCTTAGAATTCAGTTAGTTTTTTTCTGGCATGCCTCCAGAGTTGTTTTTTACGTATATTTCATATTCCAGCTTTTTTTTGACCTGAAAATAATTGAAATTTGTGGCTGAGTACGAATCAAATACTAGAATCTTCTTAGCACAAATGAAGAAATAGTCAAGTTAAATAATTTATGGAAGAGAGAATCCAAATCTTCTATTTGGATTCTCTTAAAATTTAAATGAGCTTCAAATGATTTTATTGTCAGAATCGAGAACTATGAATTTATGTAAATTTAAAATATTCTACCTCTCGAGAAAGAATTTCTCGAAAATATTGCATGCAATGTGACCTTGCTTTGGCTCATAAATTTAATTCATTCACATTCATTGTTGCAATTTGGAAACGATTGTAAATTTGCATAGCGCGGAGACTAAATGCATTTCATTTGATTATTTTTAAACACTTCCAAATTAGACAATAAATTGATGCCAAATTTTCATCATTGATAATCCAGATAAATAATAACATGTCCAATGCTTTCAAACCTCATAGGGACCAGATCGTTATAAATTTTATGGCCTGCAAAAAGATATGCAAATTTCAAAAATTTCTCGAACGACACATAAATTTAAATGTGCAAGTTTCAGGCATTTCTCGAACAACACTTAAATTTAAATATGCAAATTCCAAAGATTTCTCGAACGACATTTAAATCTAAGTCTTCAAGTTTCAAAGATTTATTGAACTATTTAAACTTAGCTTTTTGGTATATATGAAAATAAAATTTATAACTTCTCTTACATTTACTTTTGAATTTCTCATTTTTTTTCTTTACTTTCTTCACTATTAATAATAACCTTTCCTTGCCTTATTCTTTTTTGAATATCAACCTATTATCATTGTCCTTTGACCTTTTATCATTTAGATTTAAAAGTAAAAATTTATCGGTTATTTTTGAAACATTTTTCATTTTCTTATTTTCACCGTAATTCTTCTATAACTTTCAAAATATTCGTTTTCTTTAAAAAGAAATGAAGAGAGAGAGAAAGGAAGAGAGAGGGAAAGAACGGGGAGAGAAAGTAAGGAGGAGAGGACAAAAGAATGAAAGGGACGAGAGATAGCAATCATTTTTAGGGTTTTATCATTGTTCATTAACATTCTTGCTTTTCGTGTATTGTTGTGTGACATAATTTTCTATGTGACAAGCATTTGACCTAATCTTGGCTTTAATTCTCTTTCTGCAGCCAAAAAAATAAAAATAAGCCTAGCGAAAAAAAAGAATTATATCCTATTTCTTTTTTTACTCAATCTACTTATTCCTAATCTGATTTCTTTCTGCAACATGCCAGTACTTTGTACGATACCAAATGTGATACGTCTAAAAGCACCTGGCCTTATTGTATTACCATTTATTTTAATATCACTGTTATCATCAACAACAATGTATATCATTCTGCTGGCATGTACAACAACTGCTGCATCAACATTATCACTGCTACAATCATCAACAACCATTCTTTTATCAATGTTTATTATTTTCATATTTTTGTTTATTTTATTTGCAGTAAATCGAAATCATGAAGATGAGTTAAATTCTGTGAAGGAACGGTATGAGAAGCAGGTATGTGATTCTTCTTTTTTTTAATATCTGATCCGATTTTCCAGTTAATTCATGGTAAAGAAATATTCTAGTATAGTAATGATTATTTGTCGGTTTCATGCCTGATCTTGTTTTCCGGTTAATCCATGGTAAAGATATTGAAGAAATGGTCAAGGGGAAAATATAGTAAAGGTTATTTGTCGGTTTCATGCCTGATCTTGTTTTCCGGTTAATCCATGGTAAAGATATTGAAGAAATGGTCAAGGGGAAAATATAGTAAAGGTTATTTGTCGGTTTCATGCCTGATCTTGTTTTCCGGTTAATTAAAAATGAAGATGCGGTAATGGTAGCTAAATAAAACTACGATAAATTGAGTTAAATTTTCAAATTCAAAATATTATCCTCCTTTCTTTGTTCTATTTTTCTAAACATATGTACAAAATATTAATATATTCATTTTATTACGAACATTTTAATGTAAAATCAAATCTTTTCAAGATATTTTCAAATTAAAGAAACATTAACTTTCTCTCTCCTCTTTCCTTCTCTCTCTCTCTCTTTCTCTCTTTTTCTATCTCATAAGATGCAATATATATGTGTATATTTTTTTAATTTTTATCGTAAAATTTTTCATTTAAAATGATGTTTTTATAAAAATATTCTTTGAATCAAAGATCAATTCATTTTGCAAAGTACAATAATATTCTCATTTTGACATAAACACTGTAATTTGGAATTAAAATCTTTCAAAACACTTTTTTTAAATGATCAATAGCTCTCTCATAAAAGTGTAGTATTTCCTTACCGTAGTTTGAAATTAAAATTTTTCATTTAATATTTTTAAAATTAATGATCATATTCTCGTAAGGTGCAATATATCCATCTTATTTTCATGAGTACTTTAATTTGCAACATTTACATCCCAAATGATTTCTTCCATTTTCCTAAAATTCAAATTATGTCTTAGAAGAATTACCAAATAATCATGAAGAGGTAAAGATAATATTAAATGCAAAATTAGGTCATGTAAAAAAAGAAAAAGAGAGAGAGAAAAAAAGATAGAAGAAAAAGTTTTTAAATATTAGTTAGCAAATTGAATAAATGCTTTTGAAATGACTAAATATTTTATCTGATTGAAATGATCAAACGTTGCAATCTCTTGGTAGTAAAAATTTCGGAAATTGACCCAAACTCTCGGACATTGATATGATCATTTTATGCCTTTATCGGGGCCATGATTTTCTCGTGATACAAATGATCTGGCCTATTTTTCAAGCAAAATATGTTATTATTTGAGGAAAAAAAATGAAAACATTAATTTTTCATATTATGCTATGCAAATTATTTTTTAAAAAAAGCATATCCCAGAAGAAAATTAAGTATTATGTAAATGTTAATCAAAAATTTTGCAGAAATCGTTGCTTTTTCTTTTTTTTTGTTTCTTTTCTTCAATATAATTAATGCTTTTTAAAACTTAAAAATTCAATAAAACTTGCTAAAACATCAAAACAGATATCTTTTTTACAATTATAATCATAAATTCTCGACTTAAAGCATCTCTTATCGAAATGATGGCATTAATAATTTCATGTAAGATCAAAATTGTTTGTTTTAATTTTAGAAAGAAAAAAAGACGAATAATTTATTATTGTATTTCGTTCTTGATGCTACATATACCTTATTCTTTCTATTTGATATCTTGCCAAATTTCTCGACTTTTTTTGTTCCTTAAATTTATTTGAATTAAATTATAATGAAAAAAGATCATCAATCCTACAACTGAACTATTAATCGTAAAAATAGGTTAAGGTTACCAGAATGATCATTCAAAGAAGAATTTATGTTATATAATTTTAATTATCTAAAGATCCTGATATATCATCGTGATAGATCATACTGATAGGTCATTCATGTATGAACCACATGCAAATTTTGTAAATTAGAATTAGTACTTATATATCCAATTTATGCAATACATATGATTATGTTTGCATATTTTTTATTTCATTATATCAGCTAATTATTTGATTATTCCTATTGCTTAATTAATTTTATTTTTCCTTATTTATCAAATCATTTAAATGATGATTTCTTTCATTATCATATTTCATGATACAGGCATTATCATTCATATTACTCTGTTCTATTAATTATTTATTGTTTGATATTGATTTTATCAATAATATCGCAAATGCTTATTTAATTATTCCTAAAACTTAAAAAAAATTTTTTAGCATAAAATGATTATGCTATTGGACAATCAATTCTTTTTAATTTTTTCGAGCTACGAAAAAAAATTGACTATTTTTATTACAATTTGAGAATCTCCGTTTTTTTTTCTTCACAAATTTTCATTACTTTTGGCGAAACTTTGGGAATGAATTTGTGTATACATATTTGCTAAATATATTTAGTGAAAAAATTCATTGGTCACCATTAGTGAAAAAATGACATTTTAATTTCACTATTTATGCGACATCCAAATTTCATTATTTATGCGACATTTAAATCTCACTATTTATGCGACATTTAAATCTTATCACTTATTTGACGTTTAAATTTTATTATTTACGCATCATTAATTTTTATTATGTATACGATATTTCAATGATCAAATTATCAGAAATACATGTTTCTGCTTATACTTCATAGTATCATATTGAACTGAATATATCTTACCGATAAGATGAGGATCTAAGATGTCTTATGCTTAGACATAAAATAAATCTGGTCAAAAATAAACTTAGACACAAAATAAGCCTGGTCAAAAATAAGCTTACTAATTCTTTTGTTGTTATTTGTTATTGATTTCTTAACATTTTCGTCATTGTTGAGTGCAAAGTTGTCAAATATAATTTTTATAATAAAATTATAATTGGAAAAAAATATGTATAATTAACGATTTCATGATTTATTTGAAACTTATTTCAGTTAGCGGAATGTAATAATGAATTAATTCGAACATTAGATGAACAACGTTGTATTCATGAAGCAGAAATTGAACGTCTCAGTCGTTCAAATCAAATTCAATGCGATAATTTGGATAGTAAATTGGCGGAAGCTGAAAAAGCAGTAGAAGAATTAATTCGAGATAAGAAAAACCTTGAAGCAACATTGAGTAAAGATACAAATGAAAAAGTTGCGGTAAATCTTTCCCAAAAATTCAATTCGAATTTTTCGCTTAAATCTTTTTATTTTTAAATCGATTAAAAGAAATTCGATAAAATGTTAAGTTTTTCATTATCATTTCGATAGATTTTCATTTAATAAATAGCATACAATAATTTCATATTGAACAAATTTAAATAAGCTTATATATACATTTTGAATTAATTTAAATATATCAATTTTAGCTGATTAAAGTTTAAATTTTTAGGAATTATCGAAAGAAATTAGCAGTTTAAATACAGCATTAGAAATTAAATCAACAGAAATTAAAACACTTCGACATTCGAATGCAAAATTACAATTGAAAATGGAAGAGATTCCACTGAAAGATATCGAAATAAGCAAGCTAAAACATCGTGTTCATGAATTGAAAATACTGGTGGATCAAAAAACTAATACGGAAAAGTATATGATCGTTTTAATTAATTTTATATGATTATTTTGACATCTCTCTTCTCGAATATAGCTTATTTTACTGTTATACTTCTGATAGTATGCTTCCTAAAATTTTCTTTTTACTTTGAATCTATATTTCCCAAAAATAGCTTTTTATCTTGATACTGTACTTCTTAAAACTCTCTTTTTTTACGTTGATACCATATTTCGTAAAAAAATTATCGTAACTCTCTAAAGTAACTAATAAAGATTAGATTATTTGAATTTAATTATTTAAAGATTATGCTAAATTTCAATTTTTTTACAGGATTTTAACAACGAAATTTGAAGAATTACAACGTTCGGCGCGTAATCAAGCGGTAATGTCCGAATCGATGTTAAAGGAGAATGACTTATTGCGGTATAAAATTGAAGAAATGGAATCGTCAACGTCTGAGGGCGAGCCAAATTCTGCAAAAAGTGATCGCGCATTGTAAGCTATTTCGAAAACTCAACTTTTTTCTCAAATTTATTATGTCAAAATTTATCTTAAAAAAAGAAAACCCTGTTAAAATTTCAATAAATAATGTTTTAAAAAGATTTTACATTTTAACGCATATGTGTAATGTTGAAATAAATCATTTGCAATTACTCAACAAAAAAAAAATTAACAACTAAATTTCGAAAATGACTTGGCCAAGTTTTTAGGAAGTATCGTAGCCCGCAATCAACAAATATTTACTCGACTCGTTTATGTCAAAGTGAGCGACGTCCTCCATCTCATAGATCTTCACAATCGCATATAGGTTAATTTTAAAAAATTATTTCATTACTTTTTTTAATTACAGCATTATTCCATTAATTAATTTCTGAATGATTTGTCAAAATTTTATTGAATATGTTAATGAAACAACTGATGAAGCTAACTGTAATTATTTGTCTTAAAACTATTAATAATTATTAAGTTTCTAAAAAATACTGGTCATTTTGTTTGCGATATTAGATTCTAGATTGCCAGGCCGTATCAGTTTTAAACTGTAGTGTATTAGATTTGAATTCTAGATTATGTGGTAATAAGTGATATTAAATTGGATACATTAGATTTCATTAAATTTTGTTAATTTGATGAATTCGTATGTTTTCTACAGTCCTAAATATTTATATTAGTTGCTGTCTCAGAATTCGCACTTAATGATTTTATCAGATTATCAGAAATTTCAAAACTACTTAAATTTTTATGCGTTGCCAAATTTAATTAAATTTGAACTGTGAAAGAACTAAAAAAATGGGACAAACAAATTAAGGAAAATAAATCCGAAATTTAAAACATCTAATAGTTACTTAATTAGATTATAAAATTTTTGAAAAAAATTGAAATTAATTTAATTAATTATTTATGCTTCTGTTAAATTTGGGTTAATTTGAAATGAGAAGACCTAAAAAAATTGTGACAAAAAAGTGAGGAAAGTGAATTAGAAATTAGAAGAAATGAATTTTAGAAGGGAAAAAAAAAGGATCTAAAATTTTAAATTATAATTTCTATTTAAAATTTTCTTTTATTGAATAGAGTATTTTGATAATTTAAATTTTAGGTAGTGATGTGATGACTCGTTCGGTTATTTCATTATATCTCGAACAAGGTCGTAATCGATTTACGAAGGAAAATATTGATACAATTTATACACCGGAAGGGACATTTATTGGTTTGTATATTAACTTAATGTCATAAATTTTTTATCATAATTTTCATATTTTAATTTTCTAATCTAATGATCTCTTCATCATTATTATTCCTTCGAAATAAATTTTAAAAATTTAAATTTGTTATAGCAAAAGATCGTGGTTGTTCAGAAAGACTATCTTTTGATGATGCGCATGATGCAGATGATGAAGGAACGCCTCGTCTGTAAGTATTATCCTTCAGTCGAAAAATTGATAATGTAGATATCACCTATGAATATTTATTAGTTTGGAAGAATGATTGAAGATGAATCAGATTTTTTATTTGTTAGAGAAATTGTCGAGTTGGAACTACACTTTTTCTGGTAAAAGAAAATATGATAAATTTTAAGGATTTTTAATGAACAAAATCCAAATAATTTGCGTTTAGAATTCTAATTATTGAAATTTAGGAAACGGAAATCTAATAGTTTTGCAATCAAAAGCATCTGAAAATTATCCCGTATCTCCTATTCATGCATGAACTGCGGATTGCTCTGATATACTGATATAATTAGTGTTGATTTAACGAAATGCTAATTGGAAAATTTTGTTGTGTTTTCGTTTTTTCAATAAATCATTTTAGTGTTCGGACAAACGAGCAATCACCAATTTCCGGAGATGGTAATTATCATGAAGCAACATCAAGACCAACGAGCACTGTAATAGATAGCGGTATATCAGTTTGATTGTCAAATATCTCTCTACCGATCGATCTCGTCTAAAAATTTTAGCTTCTATTTGTAAACTTTTTAGTTTTTTGTTGAAAATGTAAATATAAATATCTTACGGGCTTCACAAGCGTACCTTTAATGGAATTACTGAATTATATTAAATTAAATCCCGTAAGATCTCAGGAACAACAGTTATAAATGCTTTATGTTGAAAAATCATTTCTTCCCAGCATCAATCATTGTTACAAAATGCAATTCATTTAATTTTTAATAAATTTAGAATTAATCCTCAGAGATTTTAAGATTAAAAATTTAAATACGCATACCTCAGAGGATTTCCTGAAACTTTTTTCTCGCTTTAAAGAATCGGCTAATGTATTATTAATTGAGCGAAGGAGAGCTGGTTATTTTTGAAATATCTTGAAAAATAATAAATTGGAATTGATCCTGCATTTACAATATATTTATTTGTATTCGTTTTGATAATTAGCGCAATCATTCATTCTCTTGTACCTGAATTCGTAAACTCAAGTAATTTATCGCAAAGTTAGCCGTTTTTTTTAAATTGTTAAAAGACATTATGTGACCTCTCTTCATCAGTTGTAAACGTACGGTAGTATGTAACATTGTATATTTTTTTTAGCTGCCAAAAATGCCTCCACTTTGATTGATTTTATTTACGTAAATGCGCTTATTGCAGAACTTGCTGTATTGTTTCGCCTGTCATTGTAAATGAATTTTCTTCTAGCAAATGTGTTATGTTTTCACTAAGCAACATTAAAATATCGTCGCTTATCATATAATTGCTGCAAAATGTACTAAACAAAGAACTGAATGAATAAACAGTTCGATTGAATTCATTATCATCATGTCATATGAATATGCTGTCAAACAGACCACAAGCATTTTGCTTCATCACAGCTTAATATGAGTTATCAATCAATAAATACAACTGATGTGTTTTACATTGTTTTTGCTAGCTATACAAAAAATTAACGGGTATATTATTTGAAATTTTATTACTTGAAATATGTCAAAAATGAAGGAAAAAATGAACAGAGAGAGAAACAAGAGAATAAAATCTTCTTAACAGCTTATTAAAATTATTCTGATAAACCAAATCAAGAAAGAAAACTTTACATTATATACATTATATATTGTAATCCAATTGCATTATATTCAATTTGACGAAGTGAATACATATTCAGTCGAAGAATTGGATGGAATGTGTGTGGCGAATTCGAAATTTCAATGTTTATAAGAGCAATCTTCAGCCGATAATGGACAACCACCGGAATGATATTTATGGAACCAGCAATCACTTGTTCTCAATTTTCTTATGTTTCGCTTGCCTTCTTCAGCCCAGTTACGAATTGAAACAGTGCCTTTAACTACCTATAATTCCTAGTTACTGATAACAAGAAATCGGAGCTCTACTCATTACAAAAGTAAGATTTAAAAAACTCGATTTCTGCATTTGCACCTGCAAAATACAATAATAATAGGAAGGTTCATTTTTTATTTTTGCATCCCACGAAACCTGATTGCAACTTTTTTCTTACTTTGAAAAC
Organism: Dirofilaria repens; assembly: GCA_008729115.1. Classification (NCBI taxonomy): domain Eukaryota; kingdom Metazoa; phylum Nematoda; class Chromadorea; order Rhabditida; family Onchocercidae; genus Dirofilaria; species Dirofilaria repens. Next base: position 210,181 of record SNRZ01000080.1, read on the forward strand.
TTGATGCTGATTTTTCAAAAATGTTTGCAAACCACCATCTGAATCTCGAAGCTGAGCTTTTTCTTTGCCATCAAGCAGATTAGCTATTTCTTTTAAAGAGCATGACCGCCCACCGAGCCAACAACTGGAACACATGACTCAAACCATAATTATTATAAGGTTTTTATAATCTATATTTATCGACTGACTAATTTATTTCTTGATTAAATAATAGTTTTCCATAACACCTTCTTTCGAATAATCTAAAATAAGGAAAAATCTAGAACTTCAATTCTAAAGTTTAAAAGTTTAGAAATAAACACATACATCATTGCTTTGTCCGATGATAGCTCGAAAAGATGCCTGAATATTTTTGTAGTGAGTAGCTGTCGAAAGTCATAAGAAAGTTGAGAACAATTTTTTACCTGAAATCATCAAGATTTGCGCATAAAAAACTTTCGCTTCAGTATAAAACTAGACTTTAATTCAATAAATACCTTGATTTTATTTCACAATGAATTCATAAACTAACTAGTTTTAAAATTTGGAAGGAACAACAACAGTATCAATCCTACTTCACATGCAGTGTTATTCTCATATTGCAAAATAAAACTTATCAAGTAAATGGATCTCGCAAAATTCTCCAAATTACTACATCGAATCAAACATTATATACCTTTTCAATTTTTTTTCTTGGCACGAAATGTGGGCAATTCGTAGATGCTAATATATTATTTATAATATCCTCGACATTTTCCACTAATCCACTAGCAGGTACTGTGCAAAGAAAACAATGTCGTTTCATTGATGGAATTTTTAACCGATCTTCTTCAACGCAATAACCCAGCCTCAACATTTTCTTTTATAACTCAAAAACATTTGAGAATAATCCAATGGAAAAAAATTCTCCAAGTGATCTACTACAATGATTTTTCATTACAGAAGTGATATGAAATTTACCTCAAACAAATATCGCGAATAAACAGAAGATAAGAGGAATATACACTATTAGCAGCCATACCAGATTTTTTTTGAAAACGACTATAAAAATCGAACGCACAACAAGGTAATAAAAAGAAGTTACTTCTGGATCTGAAATTAACGAGTATAAAACGATCCTTAATTAGCAATTAATTTTCAATTTTTAAAAGTAAATAATTTCCAAAAGCCCTCTTAAATTCTAGTATTTCCAAAAAAATTTCCGTAATTATGAATGAACAAAGTGAAAAAAGTAAGGATCAGAGATGAATAACCGAGAAGTCTAACTATTACCGGACTGACTTTAAAAATATGTTTTCTCGTCTAGAATTTCAAGTTTTTATGAAATAATTGACCCTATGCATTATAGGATCCAAGGAGTCAATTCATCTGTATGATTTCCAATAAGAAAATCACTATCATTTAACAAATCTTCTTTAGGATTCAGCGTTTTTTCTCTTAAATCAGTTCCAACAAATTCCTTCCATATTCTGCGTTGTCTTAAGTCGATTCCATAACCATTTATCTGTAAATTTATTACATATGGTGAGATTCTTAAAATGTTTTTTGCATTTTGATCAAAAAGATAATGGTAGACTTTTTTAAAATATTTTCTCATTCTCTAGAAGATTGCAATACCTAAAAAAACAAGCCTTCATCTTTTGCAAGAGATGTACAAGCAAACCATTGCCACAACCAATATCACAAAATCTTCGTGGTGAGAAATCTTTTTGTCGCCAGTAGGACTGAAATTCACTTTTTCAGCAAATCCTCAAGAAATTTCATTTAAAAAATTGAATTTATTACTGCGTCCAATGGAAGTTTTCTACTTACAATTAGATAAGCTGCAATAGCGCAGTCTTCATAAACAAATTTCTGCGGATTAGTTCTTTCTGTCCACGTCTGAAAGAAATCCCCAATAAATAAAAAAATTTGAAAGGTGAACTTAATTCAAAATTTTAAAAAGCATACACACTTATCAGTGTTTTGAACTTATAAGTATACTGTATCAACGATTCAATAATTCAGTGGAAAGAACTTCAATATTGAAAAATCAGAAAGATTTACTGAAGCAATCTGCTGGCCCCATTTATTTTTGATTTCATAATAGAACTGGGAGTAATCTTCCATACTGATTAATCTATGCGAAACTGTTGTACTGCTGCGTTCATTAATTTCACTATACCATCTGAAAATATGGATGTTGAAATTTCGAAACAAAATCAAGACTCAAAATTTCCTAGAAACTCACTTTAATAGACGAGGAAATGCGATTCCCTGAAGCCAGGCATAATTAGTCTCATTGCTTAGAACGAAAAGACTTAGATTCCTGAAAAGAAAAATACAAATTAATACAAATACTACTAAATAAATGATTAAGACACTTATCGCACAATCATGAAAATTAAAGAGTATTTTTTTTTGAGTTCACATTAAATAAACAACAAAAAATAAACCATCAAATGATGTACCACTGCTGTTCTGAGACTTTTTCCAAAGCAAAACGATATGGAAAAGAAACATGAGGATGACGCTTGTCGTCCAGTACACAAGGCCGAAATTCCACAACATATTTACCTAAACTGTATAATCTTAATTAATACATTTAACACTCATATAAATGGTTTCGAAATATTCAATCAATAGACATTTCAATAAAAACATTGTAACAACTGTGGAGTTGAAGAATGGAATAAGTGTAGATCTAAGGTTTTAAAAAAAACAAAATTCAATTCGCACTCCAAAAGTTCAGCAAATAATTTTCAAAAGAGATAAATCTCGTTTGGATTGAATTCAAATTCAATAAATACATGAATTCACATTCAATAAACACATATTTTAAAAGCAAAACGGATCTAACCAAAAAGAAACTTCAAATGCGGAGGTTGAGAAAATTTCGGGTGACCTAGGAATAATTTTATGGATTTGAACATGTCTCGACAATATGTTAGCAACTGCCAATATATGATCACGATTAGAATCCTGTTCGTCCATCAACATAACACCTAATAAGCGTCTGTTCACCGTATGACAGCATTTTTTCCATGCGTCTATAACCTAGAAACTTGAGCTATCAATGTTTTAACGAAAATGACAATTCAAAAAATTATAAAACTAGTGACATATAATATTCCGTTCATTAGTATAAAAATCTTGAATTTCCATTGAAACTGATGCATACAACTTGTTTGTAGAAATAACCACAAATCATAAACGTATAACGCTTAATCCTAAACAAATGATACAATTAAGTTTCCAACGTCTGTTAGTTAAACTTCAAGAAATGCAATTCATAAATAACCTTCCAGAAAGCGTCTATTACATCGTATTCCAGCGACGCTAGCAATGGAGCTGTAATAATCTTTGTGAAATCCATTTCAGCACCTGCAAAAACAAAAAAAAAAAAAAAAAATCCAAATTTATACTATATGACTAATTGTGAAGACACAATCCATTTCTAAATTTGAAATGTAGCTAATCACGGATTTGCGAAGTTATTAGAATAAAGAAAGCCAAACAGTGAGTTTGACACAGCATAAAAACTGTATACAATTTTAGATTTAACTTTAAAAAATTAAAACAGATGAAACTAAATGGACAGTTTTATGCAATTTTGCAATACGCACGTTACACAAATTTAATAAACATGACCGAATACATATCCATTTCAATCAGCATTCTGATAAAATGAATAAACCATACATTTTTGTTGCTTTTTCTAAACTAAAAGCCGCAATATTCAAAACTATGCAATCGTGACATGAATTCTTGAATAGAGGATCTTATAAATCTTTCATAAAATAAGATAAACTGAAAAATTATCAGGAATCCATAACTACAGGATAGCAAATATAGACGATAACTATTGAAAAATAGGAAATATATTAATCAAAAATAGTTAATCCAAGATAATATTGACAATATAATATAACAAGGAACTTTCACTATTATTAATTCTACCAGTTACAACACTAAGCGTCAAGATCGATTATTAAACGATTCGCTTGGCGTAGAATATCGTCGGACAACATCGGAAGGTGCAGATATACTACCATGTGGCAATGGAATCCACTGCGATGTTCCACTTCCTACAGGATGTGATTCTGAAAAACCTGCGAAATCTCAGCTCGAAATGAAAATGAGAATTTGTTTCAAAATACATCCTCACTTTAACATTTACTGAAATATTTTCTTAGACTTTTACATTATATAATTTGTTGGCCAATCTTAGCCATCTTTTCTCTCTGCTCCTCACAGCACATTTTTATCAAAAGCAATTGCTTAGCCTAAGGTATAAAGAAAATTAAAACCTGAGTTTCTGAAATCGCAATAATGAATAACACTACCTGCAAATGCATTACATTGTTTTTGACGCTGTGGCCCATAACCAGCAAGATGCGAAGCACCATTTTCCTGAAATTGTTCACTAGGCAGAAGCGGCACCCAACTGGAAGTTGATGGCACATGGTGTTCAGCATTTTCTCGTAATGGTGCAGCAGCAGGTGGTGGCGGTGGAGGTGGCTGTAATAAAGCTAATTCCGCAGAATAATTTTCACGTAATTTTCGACTCAAATGACGTCGTTTTCTTTCCGCTTCCTCTTCTAATTCTTCTTGAATTCGCGCTTCACAAATCGCTCGAACACGTTCCATTTGTTCCGCTTTTTTGAGATCTTCCCGTCGAATCACTTTTCGAACGATGATATGATGACCACTGATGCAATGTTCTCCAATATTTATACAATTCTCACATGATTCCATTTCGTCAAATGTAACATACGCAAAATATAATGGTTTCTGAAATCATTCAATATTTGGGCAACTTCGACATGTCTACCACTTTTGAATCCTCTTACAGTTTTCTTGTGCAAATTCTAATACTTCAGAACTGCTTCATTTCGAATGTTTAGTCGTTGCTACATGCGCAATATTTCACTGGCTATCTCAAATATAACGTTAAAACCGAAATAATGTTAACATAGTGAGGCAACTAAGTCATTGCCTTTACAAAAAGAATAATAAATGAGGTAATTCTAATCTGCGAGTTTTGATATAAAATTTTTTAACAATTTTCAAAAATGTTACGACTTAAATTAAACGAACGTAACCTCGTCCAGTGTATCCACCGCATAATCAACACGAACTACGCCAAACTTTGAAAAATATTCCTCGATTTCATCGGTCATAAATCGTGCACTGAGAAATGAAACTAGGATTTTACGCGTGCTAATATATTTGACAATCGGATTTGAAGATATCTAAATCGAATGAAATAATGATGCTTTGTTAGTAAACTTAATGAAATTAATGTTAATGATAAGTTCTCAAAATATTTTCGACTTTAAATATTATAAATGAAGAAAGATCATAGAAGCAAATGAATTTACTAACGCTTTTGACTGGACGCATTTCAATTTGTACACCATCTATTGAATGTGGCTGTGCTTCTAGGCACTGTTCACAATGATGATCCCATACAAAACAAATAAACCCATATCCACGAGAACGTCTCGTCTTCTGGAATTAAATGGAGTCCAAAATCAAGGTGGAATTAAGTCAAAGGAATCAATATTATCCATCATTAGCAGATGCAAACGTATATTAATAATAAAAAAAAAAACAAATAAATGAGCGACAGTGGATAAAGCACTTTATTGATAGTGATTACATGTAAAGCATTAGTAAATGTATAAATGATACACCTTATCAAACATAACAGTGCATTCCGAAAGCGGACCCCATTTCGTGAAAAATCGCTCAATATCACTTGTCGACGTTTTTAGATTCAATTTCTCCAGCAAAATCCTCCTTTCCTCCGGTATAACTGACATCTGAAATCATTTTCTATTCCCATAACTATTCGAACAAAAATTCAACATCAATTACTGCTCGTAAAAGTTTCTGATATGATAGCACCTAACGAAGAAATCACCTCATGATAAAGCATTTAATATCGAAGTAAGAAATCTATTCAACACTAAAAATAATCAACAAGAACAACTTTATGACAAAAAGTTGTTCTTGAATTTCTGTAACGAAAAGATACCATAAAGTAAAAAGAACATTCTGGCAAATAACATGGCAAAACGATATGCGCTAATTAATAATTGTACATCATTTTTACATATTTGAAAGTGATTTCAACAAACAACCAAATCTTAATCTTTTGGTACAATTTAACGTTAAGTTAATTTTTACATTTATTTAAAAATATATTACCAAATTACTAAAATAATTATTACAAAGATCTTAAGACAAATAACTAACTTTAATGCTAAATTTATATGCTTGTGGAAATATTCATTTCCTACAAAAAATTACTTATAATGGAATTCAAAACCGTATCAAATGTAAAAAAAGAAATCTGACTTTTTTCCAAAAAAAATTGTAAAGATTTTTTCATTTGTTCATAGATGTAAAACACGAATTGAAATTTTTTTTAAAGAGTTATTTATAATAGATGTCATAGTTATATGAAATTCTCATTTTCTCTAAAGAGTTACTTATAACAAAACAATGATAGGTTAGAAATATGCGAAGAATATATGTCAAATAATCATTCCCTTAAACAGAAATCGATTTAGGAAAAAAAAAAGCATAAATATAAAACCATAAACGAAATGATATTGATTGCGTAGGAATTTTGAGCTGCGAAAGACGCCACAGTCTCGAAACAACCGCCTGATTTACGGTGCATTGTATTGGGTTGATTGACTGTAAAGGCTCGTGTCGGTTCGTCCGCTTGTGAATCGTTTTTATGAAATCATTACTATGTAAGTGTTTCTATGTCGCGAATATTGTGTGATTTTTATTGGTGATCCTTGTGATAATGAATGTTCAAGAATGCTCGGGAATTGCCACCGATTTGGAATTCCCCGGGAATTTTAACGGAGGAGATCAGTTTTCGTCATATACAGTGGCTAATTGAGAGAATTGTTCGTTTAGAAAAGATTTGAAGAAAAGTGGGTAACATGGGAGATTTTTGTGACGGATGAGTGATGAGTGATTAAGGGATGAAAAAAGTGATAATTATTAACTGAGAGTAAGCAACGATGAATAAAGTTTAACTGGATTAGAATGGACATGTCATGAATCCAAAAAAGTGTATGTCCTAAATTCTAAAGACTTGTCCTGTGAAAGCAGGCAGAATATGTGTTCTTAAATAATCGATAATAGTTCAAAAATTGATCTTGATAATGAAGTGTTGGATGGAAATTAATGAAAAAAGAGATTGTAAACAGAAGATTATGAAGTGTCATTAAGTCGGTTTACTATGTTTAGTTTATGTTGCCAAATATGATAATAATAAAGTACTCTTTCGGAATTGCTTTGCTGAAAAAAAAAATTCCAACTGAAAAGATGTGGTGATAAAAGCGCCTGTTCGCATTATCAATTTTTTCTTCAGAGAGTTGAGTAGAAACATTGCTTTGTTTTATGGAGAAAAAATGTAAAGTTTAGTCCTTGATAGAATACGCAAAGATTAAAGTTTATCTGGGTTATTAATATACCAGTTCCTTATATGAAAGAAATTCAATATTTCTAACTTATTTAGTTGATAAGAATAATTGGCCATAAAAAAAAAGAGAAGATATAGTCCTGATTACTTTTGTAGAACGGCTTTTGGATTTTATGGATATTACACAACATATGGACCAACGAAAGAGTGGATATAGAGGTTACAGTTGAAAAAATCGAAGGAGAGAGGGGAGGCGACAAAGTGAATAATTTGTTCGAAGGACTTCAAGTTTCTCTCTAGTTAGTCTTCCAGTTTCCTGCATTCAAGTCCTGTGGAAGTCCTTAGAATTAGCTGTCATAACATCTTGTTGTCAGAATTTAGGTTGCGTAGGTTTTTTCTCGATAAAATTAAAGTAGGCTAATATTTGAAAGAAGAGTCTGTTAAATCTATTTTCATGTTTTCAGGAATTCCGAGCGGTTGTGTTGTTTAATAAGAAGTCTTACCATAGTGGCTCAACCGAATATTACGGCTCAGGGGAATTTGCTTCGAAGGATATTATCATTTAAAGAAGAATCTTTACAGCAGCATCACGACAATTCGAGCGCTTTTTAGTGAGTAAAGTTTCTTTATGTTTTTACATGAATTTATGAATGAGTTTGAATCTGATGACTCCTCATAGTTATGTTCAATTCGTGTTCCTAATAGCATTCAGTAACTGTATATGAAAAAGCTGAACAAAACAATTCAGATAACGAAGGGAACTTCTGATAATGTGGCATCATTATGATTTCATTGCTGGCACTAATAGCAGCGAATTGACACTTCATTGCTGGCATTCCAGTTTTTTTATTTATTTCTTAAAAAATTTAGAAAATTGGCGTGATGTTCAAATAGATTAGATAATAGCAGCTATTTTGGAACGAGACAAAGTAGTTTTTGAAATTACAAAGTTGATTAATTTCTTGTGGTTGTAAGAAACGAAATATTATTTGCTTTTATCTAAAAAGATATTTTTCCTTAATAGCCGAACTGTTAATTGTGGGACATTATGAAATGCGCAGTTCTGAAGAAAAGAAAAATGATAGGATAGGGATGTTTTTCAGAAAGAAATTTGTACCTTGTCGAAAACACGGATAGATTTATTTCTGGTAGTTATCAACAAGAAACTATCATTGTGTTTTCTTCGTATTTCTGGTAACAAGTTGCAATGCTCAAACTCAAAAGGTTCTTCAGTCAGCATCTAGGCTATGTTTCAGTTGTTAGTGAGGATTTGACTTTTTTTCCAATCCTGATTAAAGAAGTATGTTGTATATTTCTAAAATTGTTCCTTCTTTTATGTCAAAATATTCTTGACTCATTTAATGGCGGTGTTGAAAAATGAATTGCTGAATATTTCAGATGGGAACAGTAAAAAATAGAGCATGTCCGTTTTTCATTCTATACAATGATTTTTTCTGAAATTCCACACTATGCAGCCAACCTCATTGTATAGAATAATAAATTATTTTAATAATAAATTATGTTTTAATAATAAATTATGCATTGAAACATAATTTATTATTATGTTCTGAAATTCCACACTATGCAGCCAACCTCATGACGGCTTTTTTGTCCATATTGTAATAAATTGTTGAGAGTATTTTGGATTTATTTTTATGCAAATGCCTGGGAACATTTTCCTTCATATTAAAACATCTAGAAGCTTCCGAATTAGAAATACATGAATAGGAAGGATTTCTGAAAAAAATCTCATTTTAGTGTTAAATAACTTACAATTATTTCCTAATTTTTTTTGCAGGTGTTTCGTGGAAATGTCAAAACGTTCATCACCGGGGAGTGATGACGACTCTCCTGGTGCATTAGCAGATGAACCACTTTATAGTAAGCGACGACTTGTCGAATTCGAACCCGTTCGCATCTGTTCAGTCAGTGGAACGGTAAATTTCCATGTCCTTCCCTAATTAGTGAAGATCTGAATTACGAAAAAAAAGAAAACACTTTCAAAAGATTGCACAGTTTATATCTGAAAATATTTCTTTATCTGATCTATGATGAAAAAGCGCACAGCTTATATCTTGGCTTATATCTGGTAGCGCATCCAGTTAGGCTTGAAATTTTATGAGCACTCATTTTTTTCATTTTCAGAAAAATATAGCATGATATTTTTTTTCAAATAACTATGTACTCGGCATATAGCTTTTCCAAACTATTTTTGTTATTTTTTTTTAATGTATTTCAGTTTTTAATGTATCATTTCGTATCGTTTGGGACAAGTTCATTTTTTAGAGCGATATCGATGCGAAAGTTTTGGCAGTTCAGCATTACAAATTATCTGAACGTTTTCGTCTCAAGGAGCGTCAGACGACACAATTACAACATCGCGTCGAACAGCTAGAAAGTAGACAAGCTCAAGATGATGCGATGATGTGCACCATTAACCGTTTCTGGAATTTAGTAAGCTAAAGTTATCGAATTTACAGGAATTTTTAGTATGCAGTGTATTGTGTAACACATTGCATCAATTAAAGCCTAAATTATACTTTTTATTAAAATAAAAATAGTTTCCAAAAGCAACGGATTTCCAGTTCGATGAAAATGTTAGGACATTGTTACAAAGGTTCGATGCAGAAACAGCTGTGGAAGGTGAGATCAAAAGTAAGTAGTTCAATTTAATTTTATTGCTTTTTGATTTCGAAAATCGTATGAGAATTGTTGCTTGAAAATTTGAAATAAATGGTGACTTAAAAAATAGAAGTCGAAATGCATGCATTTGGCTGGCGATTGGAAGTTAAAAAATATAAATAATTATGCAGCTAATTTCTTTTAAATCAACTCGACCAATTGTCGACTTTATTACCGATCTTTTTTGGTGACCATCTAACTGGCAGAGATCAGTTCTAAATTTTTTAATTCCAGATTTGCTTTAGAAATCTTATCCAGATTTGGTATTCGATAGTCGATTTCCATTTTCAGATTGAGTTGCACAGAACAGCAATTAATCATGGACCTCTAATGCTCCATAAAATTTGACTAACATGCAATATTGAGAATTGATTTTAAGAAATTTATAGCGGTTTTTGATCGGAATACATATTTCAGTGGAATGTGAAGAGACTAAAAGTTTTCTTGCAAAACTGGCCCACTGGGACGATGGTGAGACTGAAGAAAAATTGAAGCAACGGGTAGAATTCAGGTCAGTAAAGAACATCTTGTTCATCAACTAGTTTTTTTGAACACTCTGAAGTTACTGGTTATAGTGATCCAGCATTCTCATTGTTTTTGGTAATGCTTTATAATAATTTCTTTGCAATCTTGATAACATGGAACTGAAATCAAGTCATAGAATCTGATTAAAAATTTGGTTTTAAATCTTTCACTGCAATACTATCCGTTTAAAAAAAAAGCTTTCTAATAGATTCTGAATTCTTGAAAGAAATATCTTATATTTGACAATGTTGGTTATGAACTTCCAAGAATCATTTACTGATGTAAGGTATGCTAAATTTGCAGTCGTCGAGCAATATCGAAATTAATTCAAGTGTTTGATCATATCACGCAAAGAAATGGGAAAATAGCTGAAATGATAGCATCCTGCTCGACAGCAGACGAAATTCCAGACAATGGTACTTCAGTTCTCATTGATTTTTTTGCTGAAATTCAGGCTTCCATCTTTTTTCTTACCTAGTTGTTTCTTCTATTAAAACATGAAGATTTAAATGCGTTATTGTTATTATTCAGTGCTGTATAAAGAAAAATGGAAATGAGGATTCAAAAGGAATATATTCGTTAATAGCAAATTTGTTATTACAATTTTAAGTTTCATGTTTGTTCTTGATTTAAACTTTTCGTGCAGGACCCTCTACATCTGATGGAAGACCAACTGTGAATGCGATGCTGGTGAAAAGGAATGCAGAATTAAGTGAAGAAAACATAAAACTGCAAAAAATGATTACGAAACTTCAGTCAGAAAACCATAGTCTTTCATCCAAAGTATGTTTCGCATTATTAATTGATTTCTTATTATTTATCATATTTAAAAAGTCGTAGAAGTTTTATTCGTACATTTTGAGCAAAAATCTTATTCAGGTGTCAGCTCAAGAAGATAAACTGACGATAATAGATACTCGCAAGCAAGAGATGGATAATAGTCTAGAGGAGATGAAGTATGAGTTGGAAAAAGCCATACGTCGCGAATGCAAACTTGATTTTCGTCTTGCTGAGGTTTATGAATTTTTGAAGTTTTAAAACTTGTGAGGTTTTTTTTTTTTTTTTTGCGAGTTCTCTCTTTCGATAATTTAATTGTCAAATAAACCATTAGTTGAAGTTGTCTAATTTCCTAATATTATTAAAACGATATTTGAGGTGGTTGTCAAAATCCTTATTATTCAAAGTGTACTGAATTGGAATTATTTGTAGTATGTGAAAAAAACGCATGAATTGGAAATGAATCTGATGAAAGTGTCAGCAACGAATGGTCCGAATAATACCAATAATACGAAAGCTGATTCATCAGCAACAGCCAGTGTGAATAAATCAAAAGTAAATTATACTAACTCTTTTGAATTACAGTTAGTTTAAAATATAGTTGGAAGTAACAAGCAATATTTTCATTGTAGATGAGACATTGAACGAATATTAAAAACAGCACTTAGATTTCTTTTATTAGCTTTGGTTTATGTTTCTTTTTTTCTTTTTCTTCCTTTTTTTTTTTTTGAAGGAACTAATACGCATATAATATTACTGTCAAAAATTAAAATTGATGGTTATGTTACGGTAATTTGTTGCAACAAAACGTATATTACATTCCTTATTTCATTTTTTTCATTTAGCATTTTTATTATTGATCCATTGCTTTTTCTAATTCAGCTGGAAGAAATGGAACAAAATTTGGAAATCCAGACCGAATTAGCTGCTTCCCGCTTGCAGGAATTGCAAGAAATGTTGGATAAGAACAAAAATTTGACGAAGCAAGTTGAAAATTTAAGAATGAATGTGAGTTTCATAGTGATTATTAGCGGAATTTTCTTTGTAAATTAGAATTAAGATTGCAACTTGAAAGTCGTTTTTTCCAGTTAAAGAACATTCCGACAGAAGTCATTAGGACATCCATTGAATATACCACACTTCAATCACAGTTTTCTTCGCTTTTTACAGAAGCGAATCAAATGAGGCAAGTTATATATCGTTATATACTTCATAATTTTCGTCAATCTCGTCAGATTTCTTTACTTAATTCCATGTTATCGATTTTTATCTGGGATCAGTATGCATCGCAATGCATAAATATTAGAGATAACTGCCTTATAAGCTTGCTCATATAGAATTAGGACAGTATAGTTGTCATATTTCTAAAAAAAAAAAAAATGAATAGAAAAAACTGGGACTAGTGGACAGTTTAAACAAATTGACAAATTGCATATTTTAAGACAGCAAATTGAAACAGCAAAGTCGCAGTTGGCGGCCTTACGCAGTGCTCATTCTAAACAGATCGAAGTTATGGAGGTTTGTTCAATTTATAGCATGGAACTTCTTATACGGAATAGTTATTATCATTTGAATTTTCACTGCTATATTTCGCGAATATTAATCATTAATGAGAAATTATTCAAAATATTCTTGCAGAGTGAAGAATGTCAGGCTCGTGAGCAGATGCAAGATACGATGAATAGACATGAGGAAGAACTGTATCAGGTACGAAGAGAATATGAAATGTTACGTTTGGAATTCGAACAGAATCTTTCCGCTAATGAGCAGTCAGGTATTATTTTCTAAACAAGTTATCAACATTCTAGTATTACCCTTAAGCTATTTCAGATTATTGATTGGAAAGAACGATATTTCAGGTCCATTAAACAAAGAAATTCGTTTGATGCTTGCGTCAGCAAAAGCTGAAAATCAGCAATTAAAGCAGGAAGCAAATCGTTTCAAGAGGAAATGGAAAGAAGCTGTTTCTTCATTAGCTAAAGTGAGTTTCTAAAGGGGGAAATGATGATTTCTGGAAAACAGGAATAATGGTCCTTTAAAATATGCAAATTTTTGTGGAATTTTATTTTACCATTTCTTTTTCATTATTTTACGATTTCTTTTCCAGTGCAATAAAGAATTAGAAAGCGAAAGACGTTATCGTGAAAGATGTTTGCTGATTGAAATAGAAGATGATAACGATGCGTTGGCATCGCCGGATCAGGATAGAAGTTCTGCGGAATCCTCAGAATCGATATTACATGATGGTGAAAGTTGTGAATATAACAATGAAATTGATGGTGATGTCGATACTGGAATACATCCGAACAGAGTGATACAGTTAGTTTAATGCAGTTTAAAATTTTTATTCTACAAATTCATTATTGAATATGATTTTAAATTGTTGATTAATGATTAATAAATTACGTGTGTTATTATTTGTTTGAAGATTACGTATATAAGACGCTCCACAGTTTTACTAACTGTATGATCTATGATCTACTAGATCTTAAAATATTTATTTTAGGAAGTTGAAGAAAAAAATTGCCGATTTGCAGTTGAAAATAGATGCTTTAAATGCATTAACAGCTGAACAACGGGAGCGGGTTGAGGTAGTTTTTTTAAGATGAAAAAACAAGATAAAGAAAGAATTTATTACTGGTGATTAGTGCAGTTAAAGTGCAAACAGAAAGTATTCTGGAATGATTTTCCATTTTTTTTTTTACTTTTAGCTTTTTGGTGTTTATGGAATAATCATACATTAATCTTCCAGTTTTTTTTTTTTTAATTGGATTTGATGAGAATAATATCCCTCTATAAGTTATTTTTTTAAATCCCATAAATTATAAATCGTGAAGGGAAATACATATATTTCAGTTGTTGTCACGCGAAAGAAGGCTAAAACTCGAAAATGATAAGCTACAATTGCATATTAAAAAACTGGCTGGCGCCGATCATAGAGAGAAAATGAAATACTATTCTGATGAAGCGCAAAGAAAAATCAGGCTAGATTTTTTCTATTCTAAATTATTTATTTTGGATTGAAATTCTTCTATATTATCACTGCTTACATAAACAATGAAATATAATTATAATATTCATGATTTCTTCAACTTACACATATCATTTTTGTAAATAATTATTAAATGCAAAATATTTTTTGTTCTTTACAGAAGTCTAGAAGAAACTGCAGATCGCCTTCGAAAGGAAGCACATTCGGCGAGACAAGAAGAAGAAGGTCTCATGAATGATGTTGAAACTACGGGTCAAGCATTTGAAGAAATGCAAGAACAAAATACTAGGTTACTGCAACAGCTTAGAGAAAAGGTGTAGTTTTGTCCATGAAATTTTTAGTATTTGATGCTTTGTTTTGCTAGAAAAGAAGGAAAGGAAAATGATATTGAAATGATTTCTTTATTCTTCGAAAGATTTTTGATTCTGTTCTCCTAAATTAATTTAGTTTCTAATGTCGCCAAAATTCTCCTTAAAAGCTAATAAATTTTACTTCAGACTCTTTGTTTTTAGGACGATGCAAATTTAAAACTAATGGCAGAGCGAATACGTGCCAATCAATATCAGAAAAAAATGAGTGAAGAACGGGAGCGCACAGAAGAGCGATTAGCAGTTTGCAGAATCAAATCGAAGCTCAGCAACTTATGATATCGAAATTGGAAGAGACGGAAAAGCTTCTGAGACAGAAAAATTCCCATTTAGAGCATCAATTAAGGTTGGATGACTGACTGCAAAGTTTAGCTATTTTAACCATAGTTTGTTTTAGAAATCCATTAGATTTAAATCGTAAATTTTATAAAAACGACTATAAAGTACAACATCTTTATTTGAATATAGTTGCTTTAAGAGTAAGCTAGAATTCGGAATTGAGCCGTTTCTACTAGTCAGCTATTCAGATAAAAATGCTTCATGAATATGAATACATTTCATTGATTTATTCTTCTCAGGCACTCTGAAGTCTTTCAGCAGTTATATAAAGTGATTTCTTATTTACTTTCAAAGTTTAGCCCAATTTTCATCAGATTGATCGAGCAAGCAAATGATATGCATAAGCGAAAAGCAATCGAATGTTCGCAGACGTCGGCAGATTACAAAGCCCAGTTGGAGAAGTGCAGTAGTCAGCTTAATGATGCACAGCAGGTTTGCTTATTTTCTGCAATACCAACTTTTAAACTTTGATTTCAAGCTACATCCATCGAGAAGCTTATAATTTCTTCAGGAATAAAATTAATGGATCTTGCAGGCTGTAACCACAAAAACCTCGCAACAGGAAGTGGATTCGTTCAAAATAAAACGTTTGGAAGAAGAGAAAAGTATTCTGAGAAAGAAACTAGAACGGGCAAAGAAGATGGAAAAAATGGAGAATTGGGATGAAGTGTTGAATGAAGAAATCAAGGAACTCAAGGTTTAATATATCTTGTTTGTATTTTTTTGGAAATTTTGGTATTATATTTGATGTAAAGAGTCAATTTAGTCCAGGACTAAATGATGATCATTGTTATGAATTTTTTCGACAAAATTTAACTTTCCAGGATATTTTGACTTGTCCATCGTGTAAAGTACGGCGAAAGGATGCTGTACTGACGAAATGTTTCCATGTGTTTTGTATGGAATGTATGAAAACACGATATGAGACAAGAAGGCGTAAATGCCCGAAATGCAACGCTGCATTTGGTGCGAATGACTACCGTCGGATGTATTTTACATAGTAGGAGATTACGTTTTCCTTTATTGTTCGAATTCATTTGTTCAATTAAACCGACTTTAAATTATATCTTGTGAATTGCAATACATGGAAATTTTCTATGTGCAGTATTTTTTCTTGTATGCATCAATCTTTTTTTGTATTTGAAAACTTTAGATTAAAATGATAAAACTTTTTTAGATCTTTTTTAGCATTTTCAATATTTGATTGGATCACAAATTATTCTAATTTTCTTCCACCTCCATCACTTCCATCTTGAAAGACAGAAATAATTATCCATCAACTTTTTATCGATCCGCTTACACGCTTCATTTCTTTAGGTGACGCTTTTCTTTTCGATTGTTCTTTTAAGTTATATTTTTTCGAATACTAACTCGAGTATGAATCCGATATGAGATAAAGCTTGAATTCACCTACGAGTACACTACTTGAGTATGAATCTGATATGGGATAAAGCTTGAATTTATCCGGGAGTACACGAATTTACTGTGTCTTTTGGTATGCATTGTCTACCGATTATCATTTGCAGTTGTGACTGCTTTTCTTGAATATTTTTGCTTTCATTTGGTAGCGGGCATTGACAGTTTGATGATTAAAATATAAATTATCGATGAAATTCCTGATTCAGTTACCGGTAAAATGTGTATCGTTTTCTTTTGCTGATATATTGTTACGATATATTCCGCTTATCAATATTTTCTTTGCTTAAATCGTTTATCTGTAATATAGAACTTCTGTTGCTGCGGTGACAGTGTTTAAAGCACTTCTCTTTATGTGAATTTCAATTTGTTTATGCCATTGATATGAAATATTTCGTCCTCATAATAATATGTATATTCACCACCACTGAAATGGACATCTTTAAATTATATGTTGCATCTTCAACTGTATCTTATCTAGTAGTATCTAGTGATAGACAGCATATTCAATTATACAGTAAGATTAAGAGCTTCCAATTATATTAAACAGTTTTAAGTATCTTGTTTTATTTTATTTTTTTTTTTTTGACGAGTGATTTTAGTTACTTATAAAACATGTCCTAAGAATTAATTTAGAAATTACGCCAGCTTTATGCTCAGTATAGATTTTGTGCAGCTATTAAATAGATGCATCTGTTGAGATAATATAAACTAACTGCTTAAACGGTTTGTGGACGAAAATCCAAGATTCTGTATGCTCCTAATACGGGTTAAAATATTTTGATTGATAGTAAATCTGATTTTACAACAAAAACGAACGTAGAATAGATGAATTAGACGAACTAGTAAATAGATGAATGATGAACTCAATACCTGATGTAAGACATGATACATCGATAATTTATTTCGACCAGGCTTATTGTTATCATTGATTCAGTGATTTTAAATCATAAATAGGTTACCATATCAATGAGATGGTCTTTAGCGTGATTGTAGGGATTGCATTATTGTTTCGAAAACTTCTATCGAGAATTTCAGAGCAAATTTAATTGATCTTTATGAAATTGTTGCTAAAATTTCATGTAGATATGATCTCAGCTGCTAGCTTTTAATTTAAGTTAACACTATTAAAGTATCCTACCAAAAAAATTTCGACCGTCCTATCTAACGTCATGAAAAAAATCTCTGATTAGCGTATTTCCATTAACTATGAAAAAGCATGCGTAATTGTTATAAATTTCTTCATAAGTGCTAAGCCATTAATTTAAGTTAAGACCTGAAATTTTGGGTCTTTCATTATTTTCTTGATTCGGAAATCCAAGAAATCGCAATTTCCTTTTTTTCAGTCTTTAAATCAAAGATTCAACAAAATATTGCTTTTACATTCAATCTTTTTTTTTTGATTCAGAAATAGACTAATTGTGTTTGCAAAGTTCAATTTTTTTCAAATCAAAAATCCACGACATTTTGATTGCTTCGATAGATGCACACATGAAGTCATTAGGTATGCTTTACAAAGTTTTGATATATATGTATCCATTAGTTGATTATATTCAAAATTTGCTCAGATGACAAGATAATTATTGGAAGAATAATATGACTACATTAAATATGTTCATTTGCAATCATAATCTAGCTGACATGATTAAAACATAACTCAAAAAAATGGTTAAACCTAAGGTCACTAGAGATTAATGCAAAATCATTCGATTTCCAATATCATATTTTGGCTCAGGTTTCCTCTTTCCGCGAAATAAGTTGGTTAAAACTTTTTGTTTCTCTCTGATTCCATATTGTTAGTCAATGATTCATGATAAATGAGAAAAAAAAAAATTTCTATTAATATGCGGTATTGGCCGCTTTTCTTGAATTTCATACAAATGTTCATTCGATTTGCAACATCAGTATATAAATGCAGGGGAAATTTAAAAATATTCATTAATTTAATCCGGAATTGCATAATCATTTCTCTTAAAAACGTATTAGGTGCGGAATTAAAAAAAGAACCTAAATTTAAAATCAGGAATTCTTTTTCAATGAATTTATTTAATTTTTGTATGTAATTAGCCAGGACGTTTCTCCAGAACTTAATTAATTGACTTTGATTTATAAATAAATTCTGCTAATGCAACACCACTGCAAATTTAGGCATAATTTAATTAAAAACTTAGCTTAAATCTATTCCCATCAATAGTTTTCCAGGAAGAAAGGATTATATAAAACAAGAATGAAAGAATCATTTCACACTAAAAAAATAAAAAAATTTAATTCACACGTTTGAATAGTATTAAGATCAGAGATCCTTCGGGTATATTTAAAATTGAATTAGTATTATTCTTTTTAGAAAGCCTATAAATAATAATGTCTTTCTCTTCAGATTGGATAATATCATATCCGATTCATCAAAGAGGTTTGAATATGCAAAGAATTCATAAGAGCTGAATTTTAGAATTTATATTTTCGCTCGGGAATGATTTGAAGTAATTATAATATTTTATGCATATATTTGGACTAAGAAATTACATATTTACATTTCCAATTAATCAATAAATCACTCTGAGAAATTAAGCATAATTAATCAATATGTTATGCATTTGATGTCAAGAAGACTGCTCTCAAATAGTTTTCGTGCGAAACTGATAACGATGATTTGGCTTCTGTAGCGAATTTCAATTTCGCGAAAGAGCAAAGTATAAGAACTTATTTAAATTATTATCTGATGATATTTCGTAAATCTAAAATTTCATAAGATACCACCAACTGTTAATTTTATCAAGTTGTAATTCCTTAAGGTACTAGTCAAGTTTCCTTGAATTAATCTTTAGCCAATCTGTTAGGAAATAATGTTGTAACTCTTCCTAATTTACTATCAAATATTTCAATGTGACCGGAAGTTGTAATTAGTCATATCAGTTTTTTTTTCCTAAAGAACTTCTTCCGAAATAGTTGGTGGAACACCACTCCCATTTTTTTCCCTATATAAGCTGTATGCCGTATTAAACAAATTACTCTTGTTACTGGATTCCTCCAAACTTTCGTATCAATTACACTAATCTTACCAATACCTCACAAAATTATTCACGTTCATCCTAAATAAATCGCTATTATCTATTAGCTCATATCGTTTGTGACTTTACTTTCGACAAATAAAGAATAAACTCTTGTCTTTATCCACAATTTACGACACACACTTCATACCGAACGATTTGCTGTAGTTAATATTCCAAGTCAACACAACTCTTTTGTCCTCTACAAACAACGTGTAGAGAATCCTCTGCTTGAAAATATTGACGACCAGTCCGTTAAAAGCTAAGAAATATTTAAATGTAAAAATTTTTCGAAAAAAAGTTATGAAGAGAGACTTACAATTTTTTATGTTTGGGAATAATGAAATTATAACAGATTAAAATATTTCAACATTTTAGGATCGGAAATACTTTAAATTTATAACGGTTAGTGTTTTTCGTCTATAAATGATGTCTCAATTTTTACAATAACTTTAGTTTTTTTGTGATAATTCTATCAAGCAACATAAATTTATAATCATGCTTGACCACATGTCACATCACTCAAAGCAATCAATATATTCATGTAAATGGATCTGTGTATATATTACATATTTTTATATATATTTTTTATACATATTTTACAATAACCTATTTTGAGTTATGGAAAAAAATTGCAGAATTTCAACTTGCTCCAAATTGAATTAAATCTGAATCTTTCACTCATGTTAGTACAACTTCAGAGATTCATTTTTTTTTATTCCTTCACGTTTCTTTCAAATTTGGAATATAAAAAAACATATTTTATTTATTGACATTTGTTACGTCAGATTATGTAACTGCAACTGCAATGACATAGTATCTACGTAATTGCAATGGCATAATATTTATTAAATTGTGTTTTCATGCTATTTTTTATTTTATTAAAGGCGGTACAACTGGAAGTATAATGATTTTGAAATAATGAAATAGTGAAATAAGATTGTAGAATTGCTTACATTAAGTGGATATTCTAATTTAAGACTAAATGCAAAAAGAATTCTAACTGATTTATAGTTTCAATTGTAAGGAATATTATTATCATTATTCAGATGAAAGTTTCATATGAAATAAATGACAGGTTACTGCTTTTTTAGAAAAATAATGGATAACTCTGAATTCTTTGCGAATTTATATCACACCAATAACCACTACCTTATTGTTCGTTGATATCTAAAAAAGAATCTCGAAATTATTAAAAAAAATATCAGATTTCTATAGAATCACCACTAATAAATTTTAATTTTAACATCAAAAAATCGGATGTAATTGAAAATAAGCGCTATTTATAAAAAAATTAAATATTCGTCTTCAAAATTCTAAATATCTGACCTTTGGAACATTCAATTCATACTATATCTGGCAGCAGAGATGAAAAAGAACGATTCTTCCTAATTGATTTTATGAAAGGATGCGTCAGAAGTTTTGATACAGACCATCTGAAGATATTAGTAACAAATACGACTAATTGATATATATTTTAAATGAATTATCTTTTCTCTCACTTTCGATAGTTTCAATAAGAATTATTGTCTTGCTTTTTCACTCAATAAGGCCGATTAGTTCATTGAAAAAAATAAAAAATTTTTGGAACTCTATACCAAATTATCTAGTCAATAAGAATGATGAAGGTTGCAGTATGCCATATCATTTTCCCCTCTTTTCACAAAACAAAATTAAATTTAAACATTTGTTATTTACTTCCTTTATTATAATCTGGAAATCTATCTACTGTTTCTAAAAACTAATTTTTATTTGCTTCGGCTTCTAAATTAATAACAAGACTAACCTATTTTCTGGTAATGGTTTGAGGCAGTAATCTGTGATAATATGTAATGAATCACTGAAACGTCGTCGCTGTCGAAACTGTTGATCACGTTCTATCTCATCTGAAAAACAAGATATGCAAACCATCCCGAGGTTAAAAGTTAACAAGAAAATTTCAAAAAGAAAATCCACCTTTGTCAGATAGAGTTGTACAGTCCAATAATCGTGGTGTTGTTCCTTTGCTTTTTTCGAAAAGCATCTAAAAATACTCTCACATAAAACCAACGAAAAAATTAAAAAATAGTGAAAATAATATTCACAAAAATGGAGCAGAGAGTTGATAACCAAAAACTATATTTTCAGTACCTGTAATCGATTCATATCCGAAAAAGGTGGGAAACCATTGGCCATTTCACATATCGTTATCCCAATACTGTATACATCAGATGATAAACCGTAACCATACAGATCCTGATTAAATTATTTATTGAATTAAAAGACAAGCAAAAAAAGTGTTAAAAAAAGTAGAAAATCTTCAAAATTCGATAAATTAATCCAAAACATAATTCTATATTGACTTTCTATATGAATTTTTATCAAATCAATGTTTAAAACTAGATTTATAGAAAATCAGTCGTCCATATATTTACGCATGCTGTGTAAAGACTAGCATTTTTTGACAAAAAAAACTACATCTTAAAATTTGAAGGCGTTGAACGACCCTAAATACCTTTTTACATTCTTTCTGCACGACATGATAACAACAGATACTTTAAGAGACAAAAAATGCTTTTGAAAAAATTAAGAAACCCCAAGTTTAAAAATTTTTCTGAAGATTTTGGATGTAAAAACAGATTATGGTGATTTGCGTTCAAATCTATCAATTTCATCGAATGGAAATACATGTTATGGCTTTCTTCGCTATAATTTTATCGTTAATCTAACATACCTGTCTCAATATTTCAGGTGCCAACCATAACAAATCATTAGAAACTTCAGCATCAAAGTTATGTAAAATATTATCGGTGCCAGTTAATTCATTATATTGTAAAAATAAACAATGTCGAAAGCCTGTCAATTTTACAATACCCGTTGAATGTAATAAAATATGACTGCAACGTATAGATCTAAAATTTATATTATTTTCATATTTTAAATTTAAAACATTTGAATTAACTTAAGGATTATTTGAATATTGAATATAATTTATGGCAAGAACTTCTTAAATGGTCAAAAACTCCAATCAATCTCTCTGTAAACTTATATTGAAAATGAGAGAAAAAAAAAAAACAAAATATGAAAGATTTTCATTTAATACTCACTATTATAAGTTCTTAAACAAACGATCAGTAACTTGATATATTTCTACAACTTTACGTTGGCATTACTTTCTCACTAACAAATAATAATAAAAAATTTCGATAACTAAAATCTCTAACAGCTTACAACATTCTTATAACTACACGAGAAAACTTGAAAAAATGATCAAAAAAAGACTAATCTATGAACGATTTTTTGGTCGTGTAAATATTGTACCGCTAGCAAAACATTTTTAAGAACTTGAGCAATAGCTTTTTCAGGCAGACCACAAGGATAGTGATTATGTACAACATGCAAAACTGAACCTGAAAATATAGTCAAAATATGAAAGAAAAAATAATTAAACTAATTTAAAGTAAGAAAATAATAACTAAAATGCTAGAAATTCAAAAGAGAGAATTTGTAAAATTACACTCGAAATAGAATCTGTAAACTTAGAACATCTGAAATCTAAGGTACAATATATGTTTACAACAAAAGTGTAATTTTTGACTACAAAAAAGGGATTGATTTCTTTAAAAATCCATTCTAATTTTTCAAATTCTGGACCAAAATTATGATATAAAAGCATTCATTCTTCAAGTAAATCTTAACAAATATTCATTCATTATATATAATAAAAAATTAAGACTAAAATCTCATAATCATACAAAAAGAGAAGAAAACAAACAGAGATCGCAAAAGGTTGAGAAGATATAAACATCGCTTTCCACAGAAATTATCTGATTAATTGAAATAATACATGGATGAGATAACCACTTCAAAAACCATACTTCATCCTAAAACAAACATAACTGAAAAAAAGAAAGTAAGTATAAACGACAGAACCAATGTTAATTTATAATTTTAATGTCAGTAAAGAACTGCAAGTGTTAATTCACAATACACGAAATTTCTTTTTCAAAATAAAAAAGTTTTAGTAGCTTCGCAATTTTATTCAAATAACAATTAAAACAACCTTTATCTTCTCATAATCCATTTTTTCAGTAGGCAATATTCGCAAAGCAGCAAGACTTTCATCTGCTAGTCGTTTTACAAGCAAAACATCGCTTAATCCAGAGCATGCTTTACCTTCAAAAAATAATTTATTCTTTCCCGGAAATCAGATATACTATTTAAAAAGTTTAAGAATCTTAAAATCATTTATCGAAATTGGTAAATGATTTTAAATAATGTTTTCATAAATCACATTACCCAGTGTTCCACATACAGTAAAATCAGCCAGCGATGATATCATTTCAAGGATGTTGTTTTTGATTGCCTTTTAAAATATTAAATTATATATGATAACTAAATCTGAAAATATAATTCTCAAGATAGCTTAGTGAAATTAAAATACAATAAAATAGTAGAAATTCTATAATATATTGCATTTAAAATCTAAGTTTTCGGTCTCACTTAGGAAATTATCTTTGCAAGGATATTAGAATTGGTTCTACTAATTTTTGATTAAAAGCCAATTTTCCTCCAGTATATGTTTTTCATTTCACATTCGATAAATGCCCTATACTAGAATTTGAACTAATCGAATAAATTCTTTTCAAAAAATAAAAAAATATTAATGTGATTCAGATCACAGGATCAAAATGTCGCAACTAAAAATTATCAAAATAAAATTGATAATAATTTCCATTCGTTTCGTTTAAAATATAATATAGATCTATGCAATGTGTGGCGACATTTTAAAAATTAGTCCATAATAATATATTCATTTCATTCTTAAAAGTACTAAGCAAAATTATATCAAAATATTTAATATGGAAATACAATTTAATGAGGTGATAATAGTATTATAGGCTAAATTCGCATATCTTGTTCAGTTTGAATTGTAAACTATAAAATTTGAAATCTTTCTGGTCCAAGAACAAAATCAATTATCAAAATGAAGGGTAAGATAACAATTCACCAATGAATATCATTAGGATTAAGATAAATAGATTCTAGAAAAACAGACTCAAATAAAGCTGAAATTTAGAATGTTAAAAATCATGACTAATTCAAAATCGAGTCATATTTCCGAAAAATGATCACAATTTTCTAAACAAAAATATGAAAATGAATCGCATTGCAGAATATATTCTTGTTAATGCAGAAGAAAGATGACAAATTTTTTAATATTATATGCAAGATCATTAGCAGTTTAAGAAGAAATGTTACGATCCTTACATTGATTATTAAACAATTCTAATCATCTTTACCAATAACATGAAAAAGATTTTTCAACGAAAGTAAAATATTGCAAGAATTTTTATTGTAAAAAATGCTTTTCAGTAAAAAATAATTCCAATCTAAACCAACGAAAATTGATAAAAATTCTGACGTGTGAGTTTAGCTTTATTCATGCGTAGTTGAGAAATTTTTTTTCATAACACAAAGATTAATATATAATTATACGAATAAAATTCCGAAAATTGCTAAAGTCATCTATCAACAAACAATTCATAAAAATACCAAAATAATTAATGATATTATTTAATAACTGAATAACAATAACACATATGTATAATCTCAAAGAGGTAAGAATATCAGCCATACTATATATATGAAAGTTGCAACAAAACTATCCGTTACTCTCTTAATTCAGTTAATATTATTTTAAATTTTTATTTCATTCCACAATTTATAAAGAACTTTTATTTTCCCTTACTATTTATCTAAATCAATTGATATGCTCCTAACTAAGTTTTTGATAATAACGAAAAATCGAATCCGACATATACAGAATTATTTTTTCTGAAATTTCTCTTTAAATTCTTATTAATTTCATTTATTTTCTTAGAAAACACATATATTTAAATGGAATTTTGTAAAAGAAATATCACAACCAACGTTCGTAATAAACAAAATAATTAAAAGCACATGAAATACAACAGAAAAAACAAAAACAAAGGACGATGGACATTGATCCCTAGGGAATAAAAAAAAAAAGTGAATTTAGGAGTTTTATATTTTCAAAACTCAATTTTCCTCATTAAAAAAAAAAAACAGACAGAAAAGCAGAATATGAAAAGTGTATTTTTTACATTAGAAAGCATTTATATTAAAAGATAGAAAACATAATATGGCAATTATTTTCAACCTAATAGACCTGCAACCAATAGTTTTTGTTCGAAATTATTTCAGTTGAAGCAAGCTCATAACATACACGATTTATGATCTGAAATGTATTAAATCTGCTTTTTAAATATGGAGAAGAATTTTCAGTTCTAGCTTAAAATTTTAAAAAAGCAAGTTAGATGTAATGGTATATAACATTCTTAAAGATTCACTTAAGTGATAAGCATTGTATCATATTTACTTCATCGAATGATGTTTTCAGATAAAAAAGAGAGATTTCCAATTTTCTTATCAATTGCATTCAATTCTCTCAAATATGTATATTTATTTAAGAACTGAAATGAAAAATCGTAGAAAATAAACATATAAGATGATGTCAAATAGATGATCACAATGACAAAAGTCAGGAAAATTTCGACAAGTCAGTAAAAATCAAGATAATTTTATATTACCAAACTTATATTACCAAACTAACAAGATTCTAAATGCCTAGCAAATTTATACATAAGATGTTAGAATTATTAGGCATGCTCGATAATTACTGTATTTGCAGTAAAAGCCGTTAGGCAAATCATAAATAGAAAATTATATAAAATGTTATGAAGCAGAAAAATACACTAAAAATACAAAATTTATAAAAAACCTGAATTACTAACCTGAATTTATCAACTTGCAATATTTACTTCAGTTTCAAACTACTGTTTGAAACTGAACATCTCGAATTATTATTTCCATGCATACTATCCATTTTTCACTCTAGATTCTTGATTTTATTCTCTATATTACTAACAACATTTTCTGAGTAATTTGGAATTCTTGGTACTCGAGAAATCTTTAATGGTAACTGCTCTGCCATCGTAAAACAGCCCGTAGTGAGGAGTGCTAAACGTTTTCAATTTTTGATATTTCGCTACTTCAATAAAACTTAACTTTCTTTAAGTTACGAAGTATTTCAACATTTTTTGGACATATTTATCCTATCAAATATAATGATGATTCTTAAAAAAAAATACACTGTGACTGCTGGATATCTGATATTCGTAAAGACTGTTTAATGGTATTTGCAACATGCGTAGTAGTTTTCGGTGCTTGAACGTTAAATGGAATTGTATTGTTCGTCAAAGAAGCGGATATACTATTGATACTGCCTTTGATACGGACGTCACTTTCAATGAATTGTTTCTGTAACATAAAAAAAAAAACGAGAATATGAAGAGTGGATAAAAATTGTTAATTTCTGATTGTGAATTTTTTCAGTCCATGCTACATTAAGAAAATAAAAAAAAAAAACAACAAAAGACAAATTAGAAATTAGCCAAAATAAGTTGAGAAAAAAACAATATTTGTTCCTCTGATAAAGCAACATGCAATGGAATAGAAGGCAAATCAAGCAAAAATGTTGATATAACTTTGTTATCCTCATGTAAAACTGATTTTGCCACTGCATATGACACATGACTTAAAAAAATATTCAAATTTTATAGATAGGTATCAAAAATTTGAATTCCTAACAGAGAGGAGAATTATTTTCAGTGATTTATCAAATAGATATAACATGTTATCTAAATTTAATTAGCTTTTTATTCACAAAATAAGTAACCTCTGTAAATCATCTTCATCAATTTTTCCATCGAATACAGCACTTCCAACTCTTTGAAAATATTGCAGATGTCTGAAATGATATGAAAATGTGAATAAAATCATGGAAAAAAAGTCATTTTCAAACAATTCTGTTTGCTTTTAGTACATCCACCACGAACACTTTCTAGATGCTAAAATCACAAAAAATAAACGTAGATTATGAAGGATAATATGACCTAATTTAAAGCTATTAAATTCAGATTTCAGTTTCATCTTGGTTTTTCCAATTCTCAAACAGTAATCTGATAATCATCAAAAAACTAACTGTTCGTCAATTTCATTATTTTTCGGCGCATAACCATTTTGAATACAAAGATCACACCTCATCTGAAAGAAAAATCATATTAATGAAATCAACTTCTTTTAAAATTATTTGCTATTTTTAATGAAGATGATCTTAATAGTAAGCGGTTTATCAATCACTATGAGCATTTAAAAAAATTTTTAAATCTATATTTTTCATATACATTAGCATGTAGAATAAGACACTGTCAAACCACATCATTCTTCATTAAATTGGTAGCTAAATTATTGATGAAAATCTTAGCTTCTCACAAAAAACAATTACATTTATTATTTTGATTAAAACTTTAACAATGAAGCTACCCGATGTATACTATCTTGCATTTGGAACAATTTCGGAAGCGCCATTGGCATTTTACACTGCATCGGGCACATTTCATCACTCAAACAAACATTAAAAATAAATTTTTCTGTAATATTAAGTTGATTTTTTCATTTTTTTTTTCAATTTTTATCCAAGAGGTGGAAATCTTACTGAATATCACCTTATAGTGGTAATTCTATACTTTTTTTCAAATTTTGCTCTCTAAAAATTTCAAACCATTGTATTCAGAAAAATTGATTTCGATTTCTGCTATAAAGCAATCGCAGAAATTAAATAAAAAAGAAATATACCTTCCCGAAATATCAAATCTAGTTGAAGTTATTTCCAAAGGCATTGAAGGTATTGGAAAAGTCGGTGTCATAGCAATGGGTATCCCAGAAAATTCTGGAACTGCAACTTGTATCACTGCAGCTACTGGCAATAGCGCTGAGGGGACAGGAAAATTAACTGCGGGTATTATCAGTGGTACTACTGGGATCGGTGATGTCGGAAAAGTTTGGGCTGATGATACCAAATTCGGAACTAAATGCATTAAAAAAATAAAAAAGAATAATGATATATAAAACTTCGAAAAAGCAAACGAAAATTCCATTTTTGAGGAATAAAAGAATTTTCATATTTTAAGATCATTTTCGAGAGAAAATGACTACTTTTATTTTATTTGAATTTTGAATTGACAATTAGAATCATTACATAGCATGTTTGCTTATTCGTTTATTCGTTCAATTACCTTATGTTTTATAGCATAATATGAAACTATGAACAGTAAGCAAGCTCGCAAGAGAAATAGTTAACTAAAATTTACAAATCTACCAGATAATTTCTCTGTATCTGTAAAATTGCAACATTCGGTAACTGATAATTGAACAGTTGATGAGATATTCGTTAACAGTGACGAGAATTCTGCCATATGTGGTTGTGAGTTTGTTGCATAAAGGATAGAACATTCTGTTGACGTTGGTTCAATGAGAATGGGTAAAGGTTGCATTTGTGATGTAGAAATATGAAATCCATTTTTTGAAAGCGCGTGTGAATATTGTAAACCAATAGGATAAGCATGATCGGCTATCATATCTTTCAAATTTGTAAAATTCCTAGAAATGAAGAAATTCCCTCGAAATCAGTAATTGCTGAAATGTTTAATTCAATTTGAAATAATTCAAATATTAATTTACTTACTGAGAGAAATGAGTTTTATAATTGCGATCTCTTTGATGAAATGTAATCGGGCGTACATATTTAGTGGGAATGAATTTATTTGCGCTTCTGAAAATAATAAAACTTTAAACCAATAAGTAGAAATTATTAAATGCTCCAAACATTAGGAATAGTACAAATCAACAATTTTTTTTAACATTTGACAAAATAATTCATTCAGAAGAAAAAAAAAAAAAGACTACCTTGTGCGTACAAATTTTACATACGTTTTTATTATAAATAACAAAGAATCGAACGAGTTTACTGCCACTGTCCAATCTGGTAACTCTAAAATAAAATCATGCAATCTTTTGGAAAATTTTAATGCCGAAAGCAATATGTATGATTATGTTATTCACTCTAGTCATTGAAGTGCAAATATTTAATATACGTCTTATTCTAACTACTAGCAACTGAAACAGCCGAGCATCTAAATTGATACTTACGCCAATCATTCATTAATGTAAAGCTAAAATTAAATAGAAACTAATTTCATCAAACATAAAAAAGATTTCCTCGTCATTAAAATTAATATCTAACGCAACAATTTTAAAATAAAGAATTGTTTAGACTAAAATGGCGTTGTAAACGACAAGTTAGCGCTACACAGTAAAAAAAAACCTTACATCTATCATTTCGATTATGATTAGAAAATTATGTCTATTATTTTGGTTAATATTAGAAATGGTCATTTTCTAGATAATTAAGCTATAAAAAAAAAGAAAACTCAATCATATGTTATATTTCGACATTTGAAACGATTATATATTTGTCCGATTTTCGAAATTTACCATTTAAATAATCAAAATTAGCGAAGTATTCGAAATGTTCGAATATTGGAGTAAGCATTTCTCGTTCAGAACTCTGTTCTATTGCCACTTTCAAATCATTGATTTGCTGTTGGAAATCTTGTAATGACTGGAGCTTAAAAACAATAGAATGAATTTCGTTTAGATAAGAATCAATGCTCCAGGATCACAATAACATAAGTAACTTACGTCTTTTTCAAAAAGACAATCAAATATGGCTAATTTTTTGTCATTATGTTTCTTCGAAATGAAACAATTCCGTCTATCAAACAATTAATAAATTTTTTATGCATGAAAAAAGACTTTTTAAAAGATATTGGTGAAAGCAATATTTTTTTTCTATTTAAATCTCGTCTTCTTTTTGTCAGCCGAAAGTTTTTAAGTTCCATCCACAAAATAATTCCCAAAACTCCAAAATACTTACTTTATCGACAATGCTTTGCATATGAGATCTGTGATGCAAATCACCATATAATAAAGCCGACCATTGATCTGGTGATATACGTAGACCTTGCTCAAAAGCTACTTGTACAATTTGTGCATCATGCTCACGACGCAGTGCATCATAATCACGAAACTGGGTTTTCAACTGCATCAGTGACGACTTACCGTCGCGTTTTAATACCTATGAAAAAAGAATTTATTTATTTTCTTTGTCATACCTTAGTATATAAGATGCTTATTTCCTGCAATAAATGCTTTTGGAAATCAGAAACAAATCATCAGCAAGAAAAAATACATCAAACAACCATCCGTAAAACTGCTTCTTTAAGCTTTAATTAGTTTAGATAGAAAAAACTGTAAAATTCGAAGTGTGGATAATAAACTGAAACTTAGTTACAAACTTAGAAAAAATCAATATATATATATATAAATAAATTCCTAAACAGCTTACATTAAAACAGCTAGCTCGGTAAAGCAACTGTATAACATGGCCAATACAAGTCTTCGAAACTTGCGGATAATCTTCCCGTAATGTTTGCACAACATATAATACCAAAGTTTTACGAGACATAAATGCACCTTTCGAAAGTATCAACAAAATGAGTTTCAAAACTTCTTCTTGCAGTGCTCAAAATAAAATCTTATAGACAAAAATAATGGATAAAAGGAAAATTATTCATAAAATTTTTTTTTTGAAAATGATCCATCTTCCCCTAATCTAGATTTTAAATAACAACTGTTAACTAAGGGTTTAAAAAATTCTTTCTAACAAAAAAAATATTGATCGAAACGAAAGCCTGATATAGGGAGACATCTACAATTATCTTAGCATGTTCATTATTTTCTATTTCAGTTCATTTTATTAACCGCAAATTTCGATGACCTCAAAGTCATGTCAATTTCAACTTCCAGGATTTTCAAATTCACGAGAAATGATAAATTATAAAACTTCAGGGTATGCATTGTCATGACTGAGCATTACCGATAGTTACATTCATTCAGTAGCAAAAGTTGTAGAATTTTGGGGATGTTATAATTCTCTCCAATTAAGTATTCTAAATGTTGCTTGAATTTTTCTAAGAATTTTACTAGCATTTACTATATGAATCTAGATTAGAAAATTTAATTACCTGGACCTAAGAACTGGCATCCTCTAGAACGAATAGCAGACCAAAGAATTGTTGATATATTAGAATTATTTTGGTGATAAATGATCAATTCTGAAAGAGCACGTTCTGCCAAAGCGCACGCTGTTTTTAATGCTCGCTGCAAACTTTTAGGATCCATTAATTGATAACACAGTAATGATATTAATTTGCGCTGCATCGATTTACTTAGTTCATCACTCCAAACACTTCCCCCTATAACTGGAAAAAAATTTAAGAGGACATTCTATCATTTTATTTAATCCTTACAAAATTGTAAACATAAAATTAAAGTTAAGGAGAAGATTAAAATATTATTAGTTATAAAATTAAAATATTACAGCAAAAAAAGTCTCTTGTCCTAACTTGATATTTTATTTCATATAAGCTTCGGGAGTTTCACTTCAAAAACTTTCTTCTTCCGAAAGTTCCCAATGTCAGTAAAACATTATACTAAAAACAATATTACCAAATAAGCACTCGGCGGGATGCAAAAAGGAAGCTAGTTCGATAAGGACCGATTCAATATGTCGATATTCGGCAGATAATTCTTGATAAATTTTAGACTCATTGTCGATAAATTCTGATAAGATTGAGAGCAATGCAAAATTTGGAGGTAATTTTTCGAATGGAAGTGAAATAAGTACCTGGAAAAATAAAAATAAACATACCCATCAATAATAACTGGATTACAGCATGAAGAATAAAATGAAATTCCATATAACATTAAACACTGTTTATGAATTTAATACCACGTTTTGAATTTAAACTATTAATTCATAAATAAAATTCTTATATGAAATGCTTATTAACATGTAATAAACTAATCAAAAAAGCTAGTTATCAGAAGCAAACATAATTCTGTTCTTCAATACCTTTTCAAAGTTCAACTTATTTGTCGAACTCCAGACTGATTTCAGTACCTATAGGAAAAATTTCTTAAATTACCTGATCCAAAGGGCAGCTATTAGTATGAAACTCTCTAAGACAATTATGGCATACTGTATGACCACAAGGAAGATTTACTGGCAGTTTCTTGGAGCTAAAAAGCTGAAATATATTTCAGTGAAACAAAAGAAACTGAATTAAATCAAATCTTAATATTTCCTAATTATGCAAACTAATTACTTGACGTATTACTACAATAAACTATAAGGCAATAAAATCCTTCTAAGATTGTTTTAAAAAAAAAGGCAAATTTTTTATAAAATTTCAAAATTTCATAAAAACTCAAATATTTATAATACATTGAAGTTTAAAAAAATTTGCTGATACTAAAAGAGAGTACCTAAATTTCTAATGCAATAGACAAAAGTTTAATAAAATTTTAAGCATATTCATGTTTAAAAATTTATTTAGAAAAAATTAGGATGAAAATAAAAAAGGCGAAAACCTACTTCTGAGCAGATACGGCAACAAAGTATTTCAGACCAAAAACCACTTTGTCCTGAAGGAGCCATTCAATGAACAAAATTAGTAAATAATCAATGCTAAACGATAGATCAATTTTTCCCAATAAAATTGAACGCTTTCTTTGCTTCCATATTTAAGCATCGTCCGATTGAAATGCTTGGCAATGAATTAAACTGAAAATTAAGAAAAATTACAAAAATTTTGATTACAAATAATATGACATCATTAAGAAATCTAGCAATAGCGTCATCGAATTCATTGACTACACTCCACAAAATAAATAAGAAAACAGAAACGAGTTTAATACACTTCCGATGCTCATTAACAGTTTAGGAAATTTAAATTATTACGGAAATTATTTTATCATGCCTCAACGATTCTGTTAATTTCAAAACAAACGATTAATGCTTATGCGTTAGCAGTAGAATACGAAATATTTAACAAATATTCCTACACTATTTTATGTTATGAGCAAAATGCTGAGTTCAATTGCATTCACCTGTTTTCTCTGAAATATGGTCTCGACATAATAAATCGAGACTAATCTATCCTATGCAACCTTTCTCAGCACTTTAATAATTCAAATTATTCAAATCTTTTGAATTCGAATATCGTTTAGCAAACTGCGATAAGTTTGAAGAATTATTCAAAAAAGTGATATAAGCAAACAGAAAAGACCGGGAATTTTTGTATTTTTTGAATAATATAGGCAATAAACCGTAAACTTGATCAAATCTATGTTTTCGAAAAATTTTATTTTATTTTGATCAAAAATCATTTCTTTTTTATTTTATATCTTAAAATCAAAAACATCTCATCAAAATCTTTAACCCATTATGAGTTATCACCATTAAAACATGAAAATAATTCTAATATTCTAACAATGGAATTCAACTGCAATGAAAGTTTTTGTATGATAACTCGAAGTCGATGAGTTATACTAAAAGGTTAATGAATTGATCAAAATCAACTCATTAATTCATCGAAAATATAAGAAAGCAAATAAACCTTAGAGAATTAGATAAATAAAAATTTCTATACTTCCCAGCTAAACTGTGAAGATCTGTACAAGCAAAGAAAAAAGATGGAACTGCAAAGCTATTATTAATGTTAAGGAATACCGCTATCATTGTAGAAGCATTTAAAGTATCTATCAGTTCTTATTGTTTAATCAAAATCATAACTGAAAACAAATGTATATTTGTTTTTAAGGTATTCATCGTAACATTCATTTTCAATTTATCTCACATATCAATTTCCTTATCACTTTCACCAATGCATTTATTCGCTCAATATACTTGAGAATACATTATCCTAAAACAGCGGCTTTGTAATTTGTATAACAGGCGAATTCGTTAGCAAGGTTATGCTTGTGGGAAGGTTGGAATTCGCATTTCTGTGCGTGAAATAGTCTTTCGACCTGAAAGGATGGATTTTAAAAAAAAACAGGGAGCTAAAAACAGATTTAAAATGTTCCAATCCAATTAAAAGATGTGGCAATAATTAACGAGTAATACAAGCTCTCTATATATACAATAATTACGCCACTAAGTGCCTTAACAGATATTACAAGCAGGAAATTTTTCAATGCTCTGGATGATAAGCATAACGGGATAAAATATTTGCGTTCTAATTATTGTACATATGTTCATCTCAGATACAAATTGACACAATAGCTACGCATAATATTCGTGAAATTTTGAAGCTCACAAAAAAATTATTTAGATTTTAAGCATGAAATTTACACGACATATTACTACTTATTTAGTATTTGTTCATTTTGCCAAAATCCTGATTAACAAAACTTACAAGTTTTGCCATAACTGATCCTGTACAAATCAGTAATTTCGTTGAGAGTTCGCGAGAAAGCAATCGCACTGTTTGTGCTACTTTGATTAAACATTCATTAGACAGAAATGGCGGATCGATAACAATTAAATCAAATGCATTACGATACAATTCAGGTATTTCCAAAGGTTTGCGATAGTCGTATGGAACAAATTCTTTAGAAAATTTCGCCTCAAATCGACATCATATTCAAAAAGTGTTACCGTAACATGCCCATCAATTACGCACTGAAAAATATAAAAATTTTATAGATTTAGAAAGATGTAAATGAAGGCAAAGGCAAATTTATAAGTTAAAGCTTGCTTTTTACAATAGATAATAACCACGAAGTGAAGAATACAATACGCAAAAAATGCAGCATAAATGAACAAAATAGTAAAATTTGTAACTTAAAAATTGCATCATATTTCAGAAAGAATCGAAAAACAGACAGGAGGACATGAGATGCAAATCATAGTAAATTTGTGTAAATTAAAATTTTACTTTTTCCTTCAGAAGATAATCAAGAAGCGTAGGACACGATATACAGGCGATTCTTCCACAATTTTTAATGCTTTTTGTACATTCTTCAGTAAGTTTTGATGCGGTCTCTTCTGAATACCAGAACTGGCTCAACTAAATTACTAAAATTTCATGCATATCCCGATGTTCAAATACGAAAACCCCATATATTAATTAATTTAAACTTCTGTGAAGAAACAAATAAGAATCTTTAGAAGAGCGAATTTAAATTTAAAAAATTGAATGAACAGCAATCAGTACTTAAAAAAAGTTAAAGGAAACATCAATCAATCTGAGTAAATATTTTATCGGTGATAAAGTTGACCCTTCCAAGTTTTGATATTACATGTATTATCGCGAAATTTAATAGTTTTGAATTCAATGAAAGCCAAATTTATAAAAAATCGATTCCCAGGAATCTTTTGCTCAAATTTTCCATTCCATATCAATTTTCTATATAATCATATGAATTTCTAGATCATGAATGACGAACCTGCCAATCTTCTTCAATATTATCAGTATCATTCATTTCAGCATAAAATTCTGCTAACGCATTCATTGCTTTAACAGATAATTGTGGCATATCATCGCTATCATCATCAGAACCGTGTGCAGTCTATAGTGATTTCTTTTGTATGAGGTAAAATCTTTCAGTTAAATTACACCAAAAACTATTTTATTTCCTATAACTTTTATTATTTTTAGAATTTATGCAATATTCGATTGTTTTTCAGTAAATTTATAGGCGTATGGGATAGTAGGATTCAAAACTTCACTATTTGTATGCAAATTTTTAATTCAAAGGCACAAAGTAATACAGACATGATCTCAGAATGACAATGAAATGATAACTGACACAAGATATCACATAGTGACACTTCAAAATCTGTGATTCACAATTACTTAAGTATGTTGTTATGCAAATAGTGCCTAATTAATCTGATTTCATGATAGTTTGCAAATAAGAATTGATTAGAATTATCAACCTAGCGTAATATATTTTAGATAGCTTAAAAAGAGTCAAGTTTATGAAATAAAGAGAAAAAAGAAATGAAAAATTACGAATAATAATAATATCGACTGGCATGAAAAGACTTACATGATTCATTTTCAATCAAATCATACATTATTTTGATTACTTCACAAATCCTTATAAAACTAAATGGCTAAGTAAAAAAAATAGAAAATGTATTTTTAGGAAAAAAGTTTCAAAGAAAAAATGGACGGATTTTTTGATTATTTCAAAGGCAACATAAAACTAGTTACAATACAAAAAGTAACATCGACCACATCTCCTAATTGAATGCGTCTAACATTTCATTAAAAAATATATATTAATATTTTGATGTAATAAAACTGAAATAACAATTTTTACCAACAAAGTACCTGCATTATTTCTTGATCGAAAACTTCCATTCACAATCGCTTTATTAAACCTCAGATTCTGATATTATGGTAGCACTGCAGGGGAAAAAAAGAATAACATCATTTCACAGATAGCGAATATTCTGAAACGCTTCAGGCAATTTCAACGATCATTGCCAAAAATACAATACAGGATGTACACTATGTACATCATTTTGAATTCAAAATTTTTAGAGTTTTAAAAACAAGTATTGGTGACAAATTACAAGAATTTAAACAATACGATGTTATCATCTTTCTCTATTTGTTTAGAGAGGAATACATCATTCGAACAGATACTTCTGGATAGTATAGGCGTTGCAGATTTGATAACATTCAAAACAAATTCAAAATGAATTTTTTAAATGGTAATATAAAGGTATGATTAATACATTATTTCTTGAGAAAAGAAGACGTGCTGCAGAAAATTTTATTTATTTTTACATTTTACAATGTTTATGCTAAACATTGGAAAAGAGGAATGAGACACTTTATTTCGTGCAAAAATGCGAAAAATAATCTTCATTATAAAGAAGAAATTGCATAAGTAAAAAAACTACTTGGTATCATAAACATGTCATTATTTCAAATCAGGCTCATGAACTGTTTAGATCTCTTGACATTAAAGAAACAGTCCGAAAAATAAATAAGCTTAATAATCAATCACACGGACTTTGAAATATCAAAGAAGATCACATGATGTTTTTCTGACTGTACTTCGATGCTTTTAACGTGAGGGTGTAGGATCTGCAGGTGCATCATCGCTAGGAGTATTTATTTGTTGAATAATGCGATATTTTGTTAACTGCAAAATTGAAATTCAGCATTAAAAAATTCATAAAAGATACAAAATTTTTCTTTATTTTTATAATCTTACGAAAAATACTTCCTTCTTAATAATTTATTTAGTTCACGTAATGCGTACGAATCCTCACAAATACCCTAGAATCTACTTATTCAGTATATAAAACATGTTTTGCCCAAAATATTATGAAATGTTGAATACGACAAAGATCTGCAGACTAGTTCGATTCATTTAAAAACGCTATATTCGCAAATCCCATATTAAATGAAGGACAAGATATATAAATTCGTAATTCTACAAAAACTAATGTACAATCAAAAGTATATTTCTTTTCTTTGCAAAAACATTCATACATACAATTTCAGTATAGTAATTATAAAGTGTTTGATTTCGCTTTACATTTTAATATATCATTATACAACTTAACAAATTTAAATTTCCTCTCCAGATCAAAAAAGATCACTGGATAAATGAGAAGTTATTACAGTAAGTTATTTCTTAAATTCTAGTATCATTCTAAATCCTAGCACAAAGTCGAATTTACAAAGTTTATCTTAATTTTCTGTGCGTTTATAAAACGCATGACCAAAGATTTCTTAAATCACTTACGATTTTGCGAACATGCTCTTTTGCTGAAGCGACTGCCGTATCACTGATGTCACCAATAACTTCAATGGAATCAGCTGTATATGGTGGTTGAACTAATACACGATTAAGTACTTTAATATCGTTACCGGACCATTCTACTCTATGTTCCAATCTGTAATTACATATGATCAAAAAACTAAACGCGACTAGCTTTTTCAATTTATCGGTTAAAAGAATAAACTCTGGATTTCTGAATGAATTCGACTGCAATAATTTAAATGGTAGAATAAATTTTACTTTGTCTAAAACATTTTCTATGTCTTATTAGCTTGAATAAAAAAAAATTAAAAAGCTACTAAATGCTTAGGAAAAAAATAAGTAGGAACATTGAACAATGAGTATCATCAGTCAAACTGATGCCTGAAACATACGTTTTCCTCAGGTGGATAAAGGCTCGCTGTCCTTCGATCGATACATTAGTTTGCATTATAGATGCCTTCTTTCGTGCTATTGCGCGGTTCATCCGTTCTTGTACTCGTTTTGTGGATATCTGTAAATTTGGCCATGGCAACGATTGTTCACCTCCTTTATCTTTCAAACATGTTACCTGAAATGAGGAATAAATACATTCTTTTAATCTATTTTTATCTATTTTCGTGAAATGAAGAGAAACTCAACATGTTAAATAGTACTTTCCTCTAAAATCAAGATAAAATACCTGTGCAACAAGAGCCAGATTGACGATACGTACCAATGGTATTCCACCTGGTCCTGCAGTATCCTCTGAAATAATATAGAACGTACACAAAAGTTTGTAGATTTAAAAGGAAAGTGATTATTAATAAAATGCAACAACTTATGTAACAATTTAAGAAAATAATTAATTACTGTGAAGTGTATACAATTTTAAAGTTTTCGATTAATTTACATTTTCAGCAAAATAATAGATTAATAAAAAAAATACAAAAATAAAATAAAATAAAAATTCTAAAAAAGAGCCAAGAAATGTACACTAATAGATTTTATTCTCTTAAAATGTGCTATCAGAAAATCTTTGATAAATCTCGTTTAGATAAAAAAATTCCACCTAAAAATCTAATAAATCTATATTTTTTTTCTGCAATAATTGTAAAATCGAAATACTGAAACAATTCGACATCATCTTAGACAGTATGTATAACATATCATTAAGAATAAAGCTGAAGAAAAGCACAAACTTAGGACAAGAAGTCGATTAGGCTGATCTGAGCAAATCACTTGACCAACAGTTGTAGAGTTCAACACGTTTCGGCACTCCAAAACGCTACCTACAGGAAATACGACATTACCATCCAAGACGTTATTTGGCATTAGTTCACCTACATCTCCATGTGCATTAGTTAATTGACGTATTGTACTACTACTACTCCCCTCATTCATAGATTCATGAATTGTGGTCGTGGCAGCAGTAGTAGTAGTAGTAGTTGCTGTTGTTGTTGTCGCCAATGTTGATGTTGTTGTTGTTACTGTTGTTGTTGTTGTTACCAATCGAGTGTTAAACACTGTCATCGGTCTTTTGTCACCTTTCACAGTTTTGCTTCTTCTTCCTTTGAATTCGTTACAAAACAAACAATAAGCAAAACTAAAATTTGAGACAATGAAAAAGAAATGCTTAAAACAAAACAGCAAACATTACGTTTACGCGTCAATCTGACGTATATTACGTGTATTAAATGGGTCAATCCCAGAACATATGATCGATTGACTTATATCAAGTATTCCATCCAATTACTTGCATGTTTCTACAAAATTACAATAAAAACTTGAAAGCTAATCTACCAAAAATAACTACACCTTTGCATCCCCATTTCCCCTCCGCAAAATTCCATCAACACGCATAACCTGAAACCCATCACTTCATTTCATGCTATGACTTATCAGATCGATACTGAAATGTTTCAAACATCGACCGACCGCGAAATGATGACCGGTTGCTAAAAGTTAAATAATTGGATGATATGGACAAGAGCAAAGAACGTATTAGTGTGAAATATAATCTGAAAATGAAATATTCAGATTATTATTGATCTAAGGGAAGAAAAGATATCCTTGTACTTTGTATCGACTACAGCAAAGTATCGTCTATGAAAATTTCACATTTGACCTTTATCCTTCTATTCCCTCCAATGATTTACTTCCATTTCTTATCATTTCACATGTTTCAGTATAACTGAACTGATATTGATAAAGGGATTTATCGGCATTGAACATTTCTTACAATATACTTTTATGTTATTGTAATGTCCTTCTTGTTAGTAAAGATCTATATTTTATGAATACGTTGATCTTTTAATTTTTGTATACTATATGTAGGTAGCTGGGCTTACTATTTCGGAGATAATAAACTGTAGACAAAGCAACTTGGAGAGGACACTTTACGACACTTTACCCGCATTAACTGCAGTTGATATTCCGAGAGATATCGGAGATTTTAAGTGGATGATAATCTTATAATCTGTTATGCTATACCGACTGATTACACAATTTCAGTCTTCCTATTGCTCGTTCTTGAGAATATCTGATATCATTTTAGATGATTGATAATCTTTAAGTTTCTCATATTACAACCACCGGTATAGTTTTGCTCATTCTATTGGTCGTTCTCGAGAATTTGTAAGAGCAACTATTTGATCTCTTGCAACTTGTTAAAATATATATATATATAATTGCTAATTGAAAAATCTTTAGAATATTCGTTCTTCAAGCTTTAATATTCAGAATAATTTTAATTTCAATAATACTCGAAATTTGAGTATTGTTGAGGTTAAAAACTTCGATAAAGAAAGATGAATCAGTTTTTCTGAAATTTCTATGTTTTACTATTTTTAGGAGCATAATGAGTAATGATCAACCAATGGAATCACCAATGAGTAGTTCTACATCAATGGCATTCCGAAATTGGCAGATGTCAAATAATGTCGAATCATTGGAAATGATCTATCAATACGATTCAGCTGAGCAACAAGCTATACGTGCTGTAAAACCATGGGAAAAAGATCCACATTATTTTAAAGTATGAGTTTTCTAATAGCTTTCCTCTATAAATCATATATACTTTTTCTGATTTTGCAGCTAATTTCTCAGTTGCAAAAATAATACAGCTGAAATATGAAGTATAATTTTTAATAGTTGAAATATTTAAATAAAATAAAGCATTATTTAAATTCTTTTCTAACGATAAATTTTTTTTTATTATCTTAAAAATTTTTCAGGAAATTAAAATTGCTGCATTGGCATTGCTAAAAATGGTAATGCATGCAAGGAGTGGTGGTAATTTGGAAGTGATGGGATTAGTGCAAGGTAAAGTAGATTCGAATACATTGGTTGTAGTGGATAGTTTTGCTTTACCTGTAGAAGGTACCGAAACACGAGTAAATGCTCAAGCTCAAGCGTATGAATATATGACAACATATACAGATAGTTCAGAAGCAGTTGGAAGGCTTCATAAGGTTAATTTTATTGTTGGATTTTTTTTAATGTATTATCAAAACGATGATGTCTCCTGACTGTTTTTGATAAGTTATGATTTTTTTTTTCAAATTTCTTAGAGACCAAAAAATTTCTCTTTCTTTATTCGAATTCGTGCATGTTTTTCCTAAAAGCATACTTTCATATATTTTTATATATATATATAAAAATATATGAATATAAAATATAAAGCATCCTTTTATATATACTTTCATATGTTTTTAGAAATACTTATTTTTCTTGTTCATTTAAGGTTGTAGGATGGTATCATAGTCATCCAGGATATGGATGTTGGTTAAGTGGAATTGATGTG
This sequence comes from Dirofilaria repens, assembly GCA_008729115.1. Lineage (NCBI taxonomy): Eukaryota > Metazoa > Nematoda > Chromadorea > Rhabditida > Onchocercidae > Dirofilaria > Dirofilaria repens. The sequence continues at coordinate 252,122 of SNRZ01000080.1, forward strand.
TCAACTCAAGCCCTCAATCAACAATTCCAGGAACCATTCGTGGCGATTGTGGTAAATTTTGATACTTTTTTAGATTTTTTGTTCTTAGTTTAATCTTATTACTGCTTCTTCCGTAACTTCTCGTATTCCTCATAGCAATAGCACTTTTTTATTTCTACTCGAGGTTGATCCCATTCGAACAATGTCAGCTGGCAAAGTGGAACTTGGTGCTTTTCGGACTTATCCAAAGGGTTATAAGCCTCCTGATGAAGTTCCATCCGAATATCAATCGATTCCTTTGAATAAAATTGAAGATTTTGGTGTTCATTGCAAACAAGTATTATTTTCATTGATCTTTATTTCTTCAATGTTTTCCTCTTTTTAAACGCTAAAAAGATTATTCCATTTCCGAGTATTCTACGAAAATTTTGGATTCAATTTTTTACTGATCCGGAGTCTAATGTCTAGAAAGCATGACGTTTTAGTTTTCATGAATTCTGTCGTATTAATTTGATCAAGAGACTGGAACACTTTTCTAAATTATAAAATATTCACAGAGTTTATTACTCCTAAAGGAAACCTTTAATTTCCTATTAATTTGAAATTAATATTGAATATTTTCAGTATTATCCTCTGGAAGTATCGTATTTTAAATCAGCTTTGGATGCACGTTTGCTGGATTCTCTGTGGAACACGTATTGGGTCAGCACTCTGTCCAGCAATTCACTGATTACTAATTCTTCGTACATTACCTCGCAGATCAATGATCTCGCTCAAAAGTTACAGAACGTAGGTTGAATTTAAGATTTTCAAGGTTTTGAAATTTGGAAATTTATAGAAGGAATGCTTCAACAGTCATTTTGCAAACTTTAAAATTATGGAAATTGGGATTTCAGATAAGTAAATGTAAAAGTATTCAAGGGCCGCGTTCAACAGATTCAACAATAGCAGACAAATTGTCGAAGATAATTAAAGATACAAGAAAGGTTCCTTACGTGGATTAATTGATATTTCTATCCTAACAAACAATTCTCCCGATTTGATTTTCGCTAGATTTATGCTCCCATTTTATCTGATTATTTATAAAAGAATGAAATTTGGATGAAGGATTTTTAAGACAAAAATCACACATTTTTGATTATTTCATGCATTTATTTATTTTAGTTGTAATGATGAGATAGTATGAAATGAGCTAACTTATTTTTATTTAGATAAGTTGTGAAGTCACACACGGAATGATGGTTCAGATGGTCAAGAACGCACTATTCAATCATGCTTCTTTTTCTTCTTCGGAAGTAGAAAAAGCGCTAGGTGAAACTTCACATTAATATAACATTAAAGCTTCAGACATAATTTATTTTTACTAATTTTGTCACTGTTTACATATGACTAATTATGTGCACTTGTTCATAATGGTTGTCATTTATGCAAAATCATGAATTCTGAATTTTCTCAATAAAAAAATACCGGTGCAACCTAGTACGATAATAGCACATACGGTTAACTCTTGCACCATTGTGAGAAAGATACAATATGTATATTACAGATGGTTCTGATGAAACACATTTTGAACAAGATTCATGAAATTCATCAATTGTGAGTATAGTGATGTGTCAATTCTGGAAAGGATTGCATTTTATCACTGTCGATGAATTTAAGATTTGAAAGGTATGTACTATAAAAAGTAAACTCTATATCAATGATATCAACACACTTATATAATCAAGCTCTTGCGTAATAAGGAACGGAAAGAAAAAATCTCCCATCAAGCAAATATCCTTTAGTATTCCGAATTTGCTTTGCAAAGAATATTTTTTCTTTCAGACGTCTTTACATGATCAGATAATATGACGTGGAGGTTTTTTGTTTACAAGTAACGGAACCCATGTTTAACCAGATTTTATTAAATAAGTCACAACGGGAAGAAGAAAACTTCATTTGGTTGATGAAAACATATTTTCAAATCGCTTAAATAAGTCACAAAACACAATAATTTTATTACCATTCCATATTTTGGATTTCTGGATAATCTCTAAATCCCCAAAGACAACAGAATACCTAAAATTTCAGTATTCTCTATTACTCGGTACTCAAATTAATGAGAAAAAGGATCGTTTTATTCAAATCGGCTCATAAAATTAACAAAACGCAACAGTTTCATGCAATCGACCCAGCATTTGAAGCAATCCTGGGCCACAAATCCGCACACTCCTTGGCTACTGGCCCAGTAATAGCCGAGCCTTTCATTTCACCTTTATTGTTTACAATAACGCCAGCATTATCTTCAAAATAAATGAATGAACCATCTTTTCGTCGATATTGCTTCCGTTGTCGTACGACCACTGCTTGTAGAACTGAAAATTTTAATTTAAAATTAATAGAAATAGGGAATGATCTCTGTTCTTAACACTACAACTGCTGTATATAAATAGCATATATTGAACCTAAAATACTTTCAAATGTAGGATAACCTAGCAAAATCGTGCTTCTTAAGAAATTAAGAAAGTTATTAGATGTTCTGAAACTAATGATCGTATCCATCCGCATTACTTTATCTTATTTCAAAAGCCTCAGACAGCCAAGGATTTCTGCATGAACAATCAGCAGCAGTTGCGAAACCATCTCTTAAACATCCTCATCGGCTTTTTGTTCTAATTATGCTACTGCAAACAGACTTCATTTACACCTATCGTACAAAGTTTAACTCGTAGTGTGATAGCAAAAACTACAACCATTGTCACGTAGATCAGTTTTAGAACAAACAAACAGCTGGAATGACGTAATCACAATGCTTAAAGTTTGTTTACATTACGTTTGTTCATGTTAGCCGAATTTTTAAACAATTATAATTACTGAATATTATTCAATCATATCAAGACATCCGGTTCACAAATTTAAATTGAGAAATGAAGCAAACCTTTCTTCCGCAATTCAGGTTTACCCTTTTTTACGGAAGCGACAAACATGTCACCAACACCAGCACTCGGCAATCGATTCAAGCGTCCCTTGATTCCATATACAGCAATTACAAAAAGATTTTTCGCGCCGGTATTGTCTGCACAGTTCATAACAGCACCAACTGGTAGACCCAAAGAAATACGAAATTTGGCTCCCGATGCTCCACCACGTCCTCTCTTTGACATGTCTTAAATTTGAAGGCTTGCAAAATTCAAGATATAAAATGATGTATGCAAAAATAATCCTAATATAAAAAACGCAAAACACATATAACAATATATTCGAGAAGGTAAACATTTTAATACTTTCATGGAATACTATATTTTATCACTATTGTTTTAATGATTAAATCGCTGTCTTTAAAGCGACCAATTAATATCGATTAATGCATAGTGTGATTATGCTCAATCATTTTATCATAGTTTAATCTCATTCGGAATGATTTCCCAACACAATTATAGAACTACATTCTATAAAGAATAGTATAGCATGAGCTACAGTGCGGAAAAAAATCACTGACGTTAAACACACAGTCAACCCACAGAGCTGGCTACACCCAACTTCATTACATTGATAACCAAATTGTTCCCCAAATAAAAGCACGGCCAGAATAACAACTAGGCGATCCGCAGTGCAAACGTGCTATCCCAAATTTTTGATGTATGTGAGAGCTTGCGTTTGGAATGCGTCCCATTTCTTCTCGAAATTTCCAGTTTTCATAGTTGTTACCATGAAAACATTTCGGCAGTTAGCCCAGTAAAATATTATTGAAAATGGAGAAATTCGATATGAAAAATTTAAAAATGAAACTAAAAAAAAGCGAAAAAACGATCAATAATTTTTGGGCCTAACAGTGAGATGCGAATTTTGAAAAATCTCTTTAAATACTAACTATATAATTGATTCAAATTAGCAATATTGCTCAAGGACTATCTTTTGCTTGTTAAGCTTGAAATAATTAGCCTTACCAATGCAATGTTTAAGGATGCTAACTTTGTCCCTAAGCTAACAAGTGATTCCCTTCAATATCTCTTATTACTACTTTTTTTTTATTTCAAAAAATATGAAAAATAGATATAACTGTTAATAATTGATGAAATAGATTTATTAATTCTAACTTCACAAAAGCATTTATTACAAGTTTTTTCCTTTTGAAATTTTCATTGTTAAAAGAATGAGCTCTTTGCAAATCATTCCAAATTTCTTCAATTCTTTGTGGTATTATCAGTAGGAGTTACATGCACATATTTTCCTAAATTACAAAATATGCTAAATTTTTGTATAAATGGAATTAAAAATATCATTGATATTTGAATTCCTCATTGTTGATAAAAATTTAAGAATTTATCTGCCATGAGTAAAAATGGCTCATCCCTTCGACAAATGAAAGCTTCAAAAACCATTTAAAACAAACTAAAACTCTTGTCGAATTTTCAAATAATTATATTAATCAAACTTAAGTTTCGGTATATTGTTCAGGAATTTAATTAGGAATTTCAATTATTGAATAACATTTCATTAAGTATTTCAATCACAGAAAAGCTAAAAATAGGAAATATGAATATCCAAATTCAAAAACAAATGTATGGAAATTCAAAAAATGATATTTAAATAAATTAATCATTTGTTAAAAAATTATCTGTCAGCTTATCACATGGTACCTACTTTTTTTCATATATTTTAAATGCATAGGTAATTTGGACTGTAATTAATATCTGTATGATTCAAAGGTTATCATTCAAAGATTTATTAATGATTTTAATCACCGACAAACTAAGAAAATAAATATACAAATTTCCGAAAAAATAAAACTATCTCTTAGCTTATCTCATTCTTTAGCCATTTTTAATTCGCTAATGATTTAGAATTACGACTTAAGCTATTTTCTACCATTCAAAAATTCCGTTGAAAATTTCAATCATAAAAGAGTTAAGAATAAATTTTGAAAAAAAAAGGAAATTTCAATTCATAAAAAAGTTGAGCACTATTTGGGATGAACGAGCTTCATTCCGTCGCTGCGTTATTTCTTCGTGATACAAAGAGATGATTTGTTTATTTGAACAGCGACTAGTTGAGTTTTGTTCGGGCGACTTGTATGGCTGGGATTGCTTGGGTATTTCTGCAAATGATCTGGGTTTAAATTAGTTTTAGGAATTAAATAAGCTTGAAGTGATTGTGCTGTTCATATATGTTTTTTTGTTTTTGTTTAATAGGTGCTGTTAGCGTATTTCAGGTGATATATTCAGATGTGAGACTTTGAAATCTAATTTCAGGTGAATATAGCACATTATTATAGAAAAGAAAGAAAAAAAAGAGCATTTCGATGAGTGCGGCACCTGGTCCGCGCGACTATGACCATCTCTTCAAATTACTTATCATTGGTGATAGTGGTGAGGTTTTTTTTCTATTAGAAGAATTTATGATTTTCCTATACTTGCTTGAACAGAGCTATCATATGCATGAATTTGTGTATTATTTTTACAAGAAAAAAACAACAAAATAATTTATGAGAAAATTTTTCCCGAAAATGGATACATTTTGCTGTAGATAACTCTGAGAAGTTATCTATAAAAACCTATTTTAAATTTTTATTGTAGGAGTTGGAAAAAGTAGCTTATTGCTTCGATTCGCCGACAATACATTCTCACGTAAATTTTTATAAAGTGGTTGGAAAAAAATCTTTGGAATATTGAAGAAAGCTAAAAGAATAGAATGCTCAGTTTGTTGACAGAACAAACATATTGACACCTTTTCGCTGTTTTTTCGAGAAATTACTATTTGAGAAAAATTAATGATTTCTGAAATTTAATCCTTGAATTCAGAATTACAATCTTGACTCTAGAAAATAGTTGTTTAGATTTTATCATATTTAATTTTTTTATAGCAAATTACATCACAACTATCGGTGTTGATTTTAAAATTCGAACAGTTACAATCAATGGGCAACGAGTGAAATTGCAAATTTGGGATACAGCCGGCCAAGAAAGATTTCGCACCATCACTTCTACGTATGTTTTTTCTTTCATTTCGAGGATTTTCTCAAACTTAAAACTCTTTGGTTTGGAATGAGGTGCTTAACGGATATGTTCTTTCGCCAAACGAAATGATAAATGATACTTTATGTGGTTTAGTGGTTCAGTCGGAGCCATTTCGAAATATAGATATCGCGCATTTCTTATCGTATTAATATTTGAAAAAGACCGTATTATTGAAAAAAAAGCTAAATCATTATGATAATACCTAGAGCTTACAGTTATTATCGTGGAACACATGGTGTGATTGTCGTGTATGAAGTGACAAGTGGTGATTCATTCAGTAACGTGAAAAGATGGCTGCATGAAATCGACACAAATTGTGAAAATGTTCAAAAAGTTCTCGGTGAGACAGAAATCCTCATTTTAGAAGTAAAGTTAAGGACTTCAGGAATATTTACTTGAATTTAGGAAATCTTTTAATATTTTTAATATTTCAATTAATACTTGTGATATTTTATTATTATCTTGTCTACCTGCAGTTGGTAACAAAGCTGATGATCCTGAACGGCGAGTAGTGTTAGAAGTAGATGCTCGTCGCTTTGCAGAAACAATGAAAATTCCATTCTTTGAAACTTCCGCTAAAGAAAATATCAACGTTGAAGAGGTGACATTTGCCTTATTTCTTGAAGATATTCCCCACCAGAACTACCGGTGTATTTTATAACTAGAAAGATTTAGGATGACTTAATTATTGTTTAGTTTAAAATGTTAAAATTAGTTCATAAAATAGAATGCTGCTTAGTCATGGAGCTAAGATCCGATTAATAAGAAATCGATTTCATTCGGGCAGATATAAGCAAGATTATTATTGATTGTTCTTTTTTATTAATTTTCCCTTTTTTATTAATTTTTCCTTTTTTTCTAATAAGAATATGTTATATTGTCTTGCTGATTGGTTAGCTTTCTTGGAAAAAAATAAAGATCAAGATTTCAATTCGTTTGGTATGGTTTTACAGATGTTTAACTGTATAACACGGTTAGTACTAGAAGCAAAACTTCGAGCACCTCAACCAAACTTTGGTGATAGTGGCGGTGGTGTGCGATTGGGTGGCTCTACTCTGAGACGCCATGAAAAGAGGAAATGTTGTAACTGAATGCCGAAGTTTGTTGTGAGCAATATATTTTGTTATCTTTTCCATAATTTCTTTCAGAAAACTATAATTTCTTTTTTGCATTGTATTATATTACTTTCATTTGGTTCATTGATTTTTACCTGCTAATTTAATTTTATATTTAATGATTCAAAAATTTTTCTTAATTAGTAATAGTTTGGACTTAGTCTTCAGTTCTTTGTTTTAGGATATTTATTAGTGACATATTAAAATATTGATTTGAAATTTTTTATTTGATATTGTGAACACTTAAATTATGCTTTATATTAAAGATTATTTTTTGATCAGTCTTCCAGTTCTCTTTAATTGTGAGATGACATGAAATATGATATTATCGATTAGATTCTCATTTCTCTCTGCATATTGTTATTCCACGTGTATGCTAAACTCCAGTCACAAAGAAGCATAAACTATCAGGACTATTTAGATTGTTGAACCATCTAGTGTAATTATGTCCTTATGGTGGTTTACCTCATGTTTTGAAAATTTGTAATGCTAGTCGAAAAGTTATTCCATTTAATTGATTTAATGACTAATATTTATACATGAATTAAGGAAGGCACATGCTTGAAAAATTAATTTTTCGTTTCCTTTTTTTTTCAATCTTTTTTTCAGCTTCCTATAAATATAAATTATGTTTTATTCAGTCTTAGCTGTATTAATGTAAGCTTGCTTTCATGACATCAGCACTCCTAAATTTGCTTCCATTCCTAAATTGTTCTTCGAGTTTTAAAAGCTGATCTGATCTTTCAGCTAGTGTGCTGATATTCCATTAATTCTTATTCATAAACATTTTTCATCTATTATTAACAAAAATGCGGGAAAAATTTTAACTTGCTAATTTCCACTTTTGTATTGCGCGAATTATATATGTTTTTAAATACTTGCTTGCCTCGTTACAAAATAATTTATTAAATTAAGCAGAGTTTATGTTATATGCATTCATATGCATGTTCATATAATATAAGTTGATGCTTGTTAAAAGCAAGTTTTATTATAATTCATTGCTTTGCACAGAAACAACAGAAAAGAAATTCATTTATCTAATAATAGGTATTGTTTTGTTAACAATGTTTTAATGAATACAAAATGTTCCGTTTTTTATAGGAAATTTTCACTTCCTAAATGAATGCTCTTTAATACTATTACTGAATGCTCTTTAATTAAAATATTGTGATAGTCTTTACAGTTTGCAAATGAATCTGTATAAGTTTCAAATTTTTTTCGTTTATTTCTGTTTATTTGTATTTCGTAACTTCGGATTGTTTATCTATAATTTATATATGCTTCCTGAACTTTTGATATATGTTTGTAATTTATTTCATATTAAATATTGTGCCATCTGTTTGCAGTACATTTTGAAATTTTCTCTTCCTATTTAGCATTGCTTTATTTTTTTCTTTTTACGATAATTGCAATTTTTTGCATCTTTTATGCGTACAAAATTGATTTTTTCTTTGTTTTTTAATTTGGATACTCTTCATTACAAATGCAAGGAATGGGGTCAGAAGAAAAAATTTTTTTTCAATAATATGAGAAGTTGACATCATATATACATATAATAATATGAGTTATAATTTTTTCTTCCTGGCATATAAAGCAGAAAACATTTCAAATGAGTGTATGGATTAGAAGTTTTGTGATAGTTTGATTATCCGCTATCATGCATGTTCATCTAAAAAATTGAATAAATTTTTCCAGCAACAGAGCGATCAAGATTCCTGATAAAAAGAAAGATATGGAATTAGGGCGTAAATATGGTTAAAGTGGATGATTTAGTGGGGAACAAATGATGTAAATTTTTTTTACACTAAAATCAGGTTTGATTTACAGTATTACTCCATATTGGATTACCAAATTGGACTAATACGAGCAACTAAAATTTTTGGAAATAAGTTTAGAAAAATTATTGGTCTGTGTGTTCCATCAAAAAGCATTTCTTTAAATTCGAAATTAAAATTTTGCTGTCTTTTTGGACGCTCAATTTCTTCCAATTCATTCTCTTTTCTGATGGAAAAACAGCAGAGAAAATTAGTTTGAAAACTTCTAGATATCTTTCCGGAATCTCAACAAACTTGATAGCACCTAGATTGTAGCGTGTCGGATATAAGTTAATAAATTTTTTACATAAATTCTTAATAATCCATGCCTGATTTTGAATTTATTTCTTGCACCATTTTTCTTTCAAATTCGGATCACTCATTACTTCTAAATCACGAACATTTATAACCTGAAAATTCAAAATATTTTTCGGGTATTTGCGTTTTAGAGCCAAATAAATTCTACTTCTCAGAAATCTTTAAATCATTCAATTTTCAAAATTTTGAAAATATAATTTTAGGCTTAATAATTGCAAAAACAAAAAATTTAAATATGTTATGTATAACTTTCTTTCTTGTTGAAAAGTAGGAGAATGACATTTTTTTGATAATTTTCAATCAATCAGATTTTTGGAATTTTCAATTTCCGAAAATTTCAATTATATAAATTGAAAAATTTTATAAGGTATAAAGCGCAACCTGTGATTCAACTATGGTTGCATCCGGTCGAATCGTTTTTAGTATCCTTTGTTCAAGTTGTACAACTGGCTTTATTTCCTCTACTAATTCTTCTACTGATTCCTGATTTTATACAATAATTTCTGGTCATAATATAAATTAAAACTTTTTTGCTTAAGTTTAATACAAGTATACTGTAATTCTTATTCTAATAAAAGTATACTGTAACTCTTGTTGTAACAAGAGCTCTTGTTTAACTGTAATTCTTGTTTAACAAGAATATGCTAAATTCCATAATAATTTTCAATTTATAAGCTCCAAAAAAATTCTCAAAGAATTTTCGCTAATTTTAAATTATCCAAAATGAGACACCTCCAATTCAATACATACCCTGTTAATTTGCTTCTGGACTTCCTGAGATGAATCGTTAATCAAATATTCATTATCATTTTCATTCTTGACTTCCAATGACGATAATTCGGTATCATCTATTCTCGACATTCGGCGATTCGGCTGTTGCAGCATTCGTTTCGTACTTCCAATAATCTTATTAGCTTCAATCGCGGGTATGATTGTTTTACGTAATACGATGGGAAGAGAGGTTGTTAGTGATATTCTCGAAATATTTTTTGCTGATGATTCATTCTTTCTCGCTGCTGATTTAGTTCCTGAAACTTGTCATTAGATAGTTCTATGTTTCTTCGTTTTTTTTTCCTTTTTTACTACTGATTTTAATAATACATATAACTAATTTCATTCAATTAAAACCATAATGTGATATTTTTAAAGACAATAGGAAGAAAACAGATGAGTTACTTTTCTTCATTACCTTAATTTTATACTGTATCTTCAAACTTCTCCTATTTTTCTGAGTCTAGTGAAAATATATCCAAAGATCAATCCAGGATTTGGTCTTTCCTTTTTAGGATAACTAGTGGGAAGTCTTTAAGGACAATATGAAAAAATAGATGTGTCTTTTTTCTTTAATACACCTATTTTATGCTGCAGTTTTTTTTAATTTTCTCCCATTTTTCCCGAGTCTAGAAAATTTTTTTCTTTAGCTCTATATCTAAAGATCAATCCAGAACTTGATCTTCTCTATCACTCAAATTCTCATCCAAAAGATATTGTTGCAGAAATTTAAAATGCTGCATAAAATTACTTTTTGATATTGTTCTTTCAAACGATCATTGCTTACAATTGCAACATTTTGTGTATTAATTTTCACATCCATACCACCTTTCCGGAAATCAACAATACGTGGATGATTGTTCGAAGATTTGCTAAAATTTCTATCAAAAAAAAAATTTACTTATATAATTTTAATCGATAAAATTAACTATAAATTGATTAATTCATTATTCTAGAAATTTATGTTATAAATCATATAATAATTTGAAGATAATTTTACTGCTAAAAACAAGAGCAAATCAGTTGTACTATACTGTATTAATTTAATAAAAAATGCAAGTAAGCATAAAAATCAACTTATTAATTTCTAATGATGGAATAGCAAATGGTGTTTCATCATCTTCATTGATCAGATTCCCGATTGATTGAGAAGTTGTGTCGAGAGTATTAGGCGCTAACAAAAATGGTAATGATCTGATCGAATGGCTTCCTGATGCAGTTACACGTTCTCTAATTGTTAAACGTCGACGTGATGGCATTACTTAAAATTTGTAACCAATAAGGAAGTTTACGTATAAATTTAGCATGCATATTCATTTCATTAAATATTCTATGAAAATAAGAAAAAAAATTAAATTTCAATAATACAAACATTTCTCTTGATATGATGGCTGAAAAGTTAGTAATGGTATTGCTGCTGAAGTTGTCGTTTTTATTGTTGTTGTTACTGCTGCTGTTGTTGTTGTTGTTGTTATTGTTATTGGTACAGCAAAGGTCATGGCTTCAGTAATTTCTTCGTCATATTCATCATCATCGTCATCATCATCATTACCATTAATCGAGCCGGTGAAATGCCATGATCGATTTATTTCCTAAATTTTAATTAATAAAAATAGAATTATTTCGAATTCTTTGAAATAAAATATTTTGTTTTTTGGCAAAATAAAATAAATAGAAAAATAGGAAATTTTTTGATCAAAAAAAGTTTTAAATTTCACATAACCTTACTTTTGAAAATGTATTTAAAGATTGGTTATTTGCATTACTTTGTTCAGCTGCTCGACGAATTCTACGACATCGAGGAGGCTAAAAATCAGTCATTTTTTATCAAACTTTTCCTAAAAAAGTATTGCAATCAAAGCAATGAAATATTGCAGTATGAATTCGAATTGTAAACTAAAATATAACTGTGTATGCTGCGATTATTAAAAAATCATGAAACAACCAATAGCGCCAATTTAATCCAATTCCGCCTTTTTATTAATTAAAATATTTAATGATGACAAAAATATTGTAGTAAAAATACCAGAATTGCATCACATTCACCCAGCAAACGATCACAAAATCGTAGATGACATTTCATCTTGATCATTGAACTATCCGGAAATTTTACTGCATTGCCGACGGCAAATACTGATAATGGTTCAACATATTCCGGGAAATCAATCACCGAATTATCAAGTGCACATCTGCAATTTATTTCGTGTATTAGAAAATTATTCTACCTCTAAATTTTATAAATTTAATATGATGAAATATTTAATGAAGGTAAATTTACCCGACTGAATCAATAACGGTCTTGTTCCTTCCACTGCTTAGATCCATTATAACACAATTATGAACAAGCATCGATTGATAGGTGTCAAAAGAATCTGCAAGGTTGGCACAACATCGAGAACGAATGGCTGGCAGTTGATTTGATGATTAGCATGGCATTGCAGACGATGAATTATCTGAATCTGCAATGCCTTGCGAAAAATTGGATGTGACTGAGTTAGAATCTGACTGAATTAGAAATTCAGTCTGATCGATCTAAACAGTTCTCAAAGGCGAAAGTGAATTAAGCGGAATCAACGAATTCACCGGATTCTAATCATTGATAAGTCGAGAATTCTTAACTATTCAATAAAAATTTATATAGATCTTTAATTAATATCTAGCAAATGTTTTGTAGTAAAATGGAACAAAGCAGAAATTAAAGAATGAATGAGAAATCTAGCAGCTATGATTCTCGAAGAAGAAGGGGAATTCATCGGAATCGAACACTGTTTTTGTATTTTCAACGATTTTTTTTTGATTCAATGTTTTTTGATTCTAATTAATCTCCACAAACTCATTAGATACTTATTAGCTATTTTTTCTAACAATCAATAAGTTAAGAGTTTTAAATCTCCAAGTGAAAATTCATTCAGACGCTTAAGTTTTCAATGAAAGTTCAATTTTTAATGAATGAAAGTTCACATAGATTCTCAATCTTTCTAATAGCAAGTATCTGATGATCTTTCTAATAGAAATTTAGTTGACGAATATTTTAACATTCTAAAGAAAGTTTGCATAAAATTTTCAGCTTTCCGCTGAATGTTTACATATATTCTCAATCTTCAATGAATGTTCCAGACAAACTTTCAAACTTCCAATGCATTTCAATGCTCAAGGTATAAAATAATTCATTGCAATTATTTTAGAGCATTGATAATTATTATTCAAAATAATTAACATTAATTAATCATACCTTTATTGCATTCCCATGAATGAATAATTTGATCACCGACACGAACATCTTCCAATTTACACTTATCATTTGGTTTTGAATTTGATAATATTCTATAGGAACATGGCATTTGCAATTCGTTACTGCAAAAATTATTTAAATATAATTAAAATTATTTTAAATATTAAAGAATTATTCCGAATTTTAAATATAAGAAAAAAAGAACTTATGTAAATTATAAAAAAATAACAAAAGTAGGCCAAAAAAATTCTCGAGAAGAAATCTTTGAATAATTAGTATTTTTACAAAAAAAGCAATATATTATATTACCTATCACTAATAGCCAATCGATTTTCCACATATTTTTTCGGTAATTTTGGTGCTTTTTCAGGATAGAAACATTGCACCTTGAAAACCTTATCTACTTTTGTATTATATAATGGATGAAATTTTAGTACAACAGTTGTTTCAAATAATGTACCCATAAGATTTTGCTGAAATATCAAATATAAATGTTAGGAATCAGGAGAATTGAAATCAAACCTAACAAATTACATTAATTGGCAAAAAGATTCTATTTTTTATTTATGTGATAATAATAATAATTAGTATTTCGCAGTACTACTAAATTTCGAAAAACGATCTGCGAAATATTAATTTCATAAAAATGATACGAAGAAAAATGTTTCGTTCAGCAGTAAGATATAAAAATATGCGACAAAATATGTTTAAACAAATTAAAAAATGACAGGTAAAAAAGTTCCAATTAAATTTTAAAATATAATTAAGCCACCAAAAATTATTTAACCTTCTTCTGTTTCTGAATATTACAAGTAGTAGATCTAATAAAAGACGAATCTCTCTAGAAGTTGTATTTTGCGCAACACATTCTGGATGATAAAATTGACCAGGTACATAAAGATGTCCATAAAATGGATTCACTGTCGAAACGATAATTTCGACAGAATCGCTATAACAATTTATTTCAGCTCCAAATGGACCTGAAATGTGATTATTTATTTTTATGACAATATTTGCCAACATTTTTGATTCTAGTAATACAGAAGGTTCAAGTTTTTTATTGCATTTTAATAGAAGATAAAGTGATTGTTCAAGAAGTTTTATTTTAAAAAGTTTTATTTTAAAGTCAAATGAATCCGTTCCTTGTGTAGACAATCGTTGTTTCAATCAAAATATATGGGATCGATCATCTAACCTCGAGAAAAATCACAATGCTCGCCAACAGCAATCTTTTTGAACTGATTTACGAATTGATCTAATGAAGCCTGAGAGGTTAAATTCTGGAAAGCAAAATTCTCATCGCCAGTAATTTCCACTAATTCACCCATATTGATATGTGCACCAATGCCAAGAGTAAGTATTTGAACACCTAAATAAAATGAAAAAATTGATAAAATTTACTACGTAGATTTATTAAAAATTTAAAATGTATTAAAAAAATTTAAATCAAAATTAAAATACAAATTTTAATTTTAATTAAAGTTTAGAATTTTTTCGAACAAAAAATTTTCTATTAGAAATTAAAATTTTTTTCAATAAATTGCTAAAATTTTTATTAACCAGCTTGACGGAGACGTAATGCAGCTGGCACTGGATCATCATGTGAATGACCATCAGTAACAACCACAGCTACCTAAAGATAAATCTATTTCGAGATTGTAAAATAACATTTAAAAGATATTTCATTTCGCAACAAAATATCATTTCATAATTTCAATCGATAAGCGTGTTTCCAAAGTTTCCAAAGTTTCTGCCAAAGTTTCTTCTAAAAAAAATTTTCAAATTTTCAAATTTACAAATCTTTGCAATTCTATCATTGAGTTTAAAATTTGAAATCTTAAACTAAACGTAAACAGAACAAATAATAGATGGAAATGATATGAGAGAAAAAAGTTATACCTGTGCAACATCATCCTGATTCATCCGTGTTCCAAAATTAGGGTCATGACGAAAAACATGAAGAGCCTTATCCAATGCTTTACCAGTTCTCGTTGTTCCCGAAATATGTCGAATTTTCTGCAGTGAAGCACGGAGTGATTCCTTGGTCTAAAAAATTTTAATAAATTTTAAGAAAATGTTAAAAACTTTTCAAAAGAAAAATATTTGAAAATTTCAAAACATTTTAATATAATAAATTTCATTCAATAGTAGTTTCAGATATGCAAGTAAGTAGAAAATTTCATATCTGGATGGGAATGAGAAGTTCTTTTGTCTCGATTTTAAATAGTAATTTCAAATCTAAATTTGTAAATTTAATGATCTCAATATTACTTCTGATTAAAAATTTATTGATCGAGAATAGATAACAATTTTTAGGTTATAGTAGCTTTTTAAATCATCCTGAAACAATGTTTAGAGTTGGAAATTTTCTTTTTAATTAAAAATTTTTGATATTTGAATTTCAAACAGTCAATTTTTCAGCTTAACTATCTTATCCTTTTCATCACTGCGATTTTTTGATATAAAATATTTAAGTATTCATAAGGATGGGCTCAACCAAGACTTTGCATCAAATTTGAATAGATACTACCAAGTCGCAAATCTTAAGGCCTACGATGCAGCCTAGTTAAATAAAATATCATTACTGAAAAAACAAGTTAATTTTTGAGGAAAAAAATTGGATTCTTCATGATGATTAATGAAACAAAAAATCTACTTTATTAGGATTTAAATATGAAAAATGATTTTAAGAAATAAGTTATCATTTTTCTGAATTCTCGAAATTTTCTTGTTTCTTATAAGCCAACACCGCAATACTTTGATAATCATAAATTTGTCCAATAATTGACAGATGTCATTTTAAATTAATTCAATTTGTTTAACAATTGATAGGTATCATTTTAAATTAATTCAAATATTTGTCAATGAAAATTTTAGAATGATTGATTTTTCAAAATTTCGCGAAATATTTTTTAAATCTCTTCATTGCCAATTTCAATATCAGTAATTATTACTATCCGTTGACAGAATCACAATAATTTTCTCCTTCGCTCTATATAGACATAAAATTAAGATGTTGGATACTAATCGAAATCATTGTTGTAATTTCGTTTGATATTAATATTTAATAATAAATAATAATTTTCAAAAAAAATGAAATAATAATTTCGAAATATAAAATTAAACTTTTTTATTAAATCAGTAATAATATTATTTCTATAACCATTGCTTCTGTTTATTCAGTCCTTGAAAATTTTACTCGCAAATTATTTTAAGAGAATCCCAAGAAATTGCAAATTTTTTTTGGAGGAATCTCTGGCTAAATCTCAAGTAGGGCTGGCTTTCTGTTTTCGGTGTGTATTGCGGAATTATTCTTTCCTAAAACCCACTGCACTTTATATATTTGAACTTGACATCGAAGTTTTTTGAAAATCTTTGAAACAGCAACCAACTGGATTGGCAATGAAATTAAATTCCACTCGTGTGTACGACGAATATTGCATTACAGCAATTTGCGTATTTTTTGGACCAATTTCGATCATATCAACTATCCTGAAATGTTTTAGTTATCTTTTAAGCAAAGTTAAAATTAAATTCTAACGTTGGATAATTTTAATTAAAAATAAAGTTATTTTCAATAAATAATTTCTAATGAAATATTATCAAACAAGATAACTGATAAAGTAATTTCAGTTTTTTTTTAAATATCACATAGTTTAAAGATCACTGATTTTATATGACCAACTTGTTAAGCATTGCCATTTGTGTTGCAAAGGTATTTCCACTAACACTACCAGAACCATCCAATATAAATAATAAATCCAATTGGCGGTCCAACGGTCGACATACTAAAATACAAAATATAAATAAATTGCGAATTATCAGAATAAATTGTAGATATTGAATTACAGTATCAATAAGTTGCAAAACAATAAATTTTAATTTAATCCAGTAATTAATTCCAAGAAATTAATTACTGAATTAATGAGGATATAGATATTGTAATATCATACAAACAAATAATTTTTCAGTAACATTTCTTTGTATCGTATTATTTTCGATATTGTTCCAATCTAAAATTATTTTAAAAATTGTTATAGGCCCTACAAAATAAGCCTATCTGTTGCTCATTACAATTAGGCTCTAAAGAATTATATTCATAATTTCGTAGAATATTCTCGAATTAATCATTCATTTGATTTTTTCAACAAATTACCTTTAGCCAAATCATTGTTTTCATATTTAATTGCCGTAATCGATGTTACAGTAATGAATATTGTTGATATAATCGTAGCATAAGTTGATGCTAACATATTTCTCTTTGAAAAAATGTCTAAAAAAAATTTCAGTTAAATGTGTGCAGATGAAAAATAATGAAACTTATAAATTGAAAACATTAACGAAGAAGAAAGTGAATAAAACTGGAGGCAAGAAGTAATGAACTGATAGAAATCGAATGATAAAAATTGCAACAATAATTATAGTGATAATTGTAGCTATAGTTTATAATTATAATTATGATAAGAAGCTATGAATAGTGATAGCAACAACAGTAACCAACTTAAATATTTGTGACAAACTTTCATTGTTCTTGTTCATGAAATAAAAAAATGTTATTAATTGTTTCAATTATCAACGAAAAATAAGGACGAAAACAAGAAATGGATGAAATGTCGAAAGTTAAAAGGCGGAATATCACGAAAAGATATATTTGTTATCAGGCAGAGAAGAGATGAAAGGACAATTAAGTGCACAC
Organism: Dirofilaria repens; assembly: GCA_008729115.1. NCBI lineage: Eukaryota > Metazoa > Nematoda > Chromadorea > Rhabditida > Onchocercidae > Dirofilaria > Dirofilaria repens. The sequence goes on from SNRZ01000080.1 coordinate 270,043, forward strand.
ATCAGTATCTAATTTTCTCTTGTATCGCAACTTATCTCCTGATAACAAATGTCGAGAAATAATTCATCAGTACTGATAATGGGAAGTAATTCATCAATGTACTAATAATAAGAGGGACAATTTGTAAATTTATTTCACTTCCTGTATTCTTAACATTGGAATGAATTATGCCAAGAACTTTCCAACATTATAGAAAATTTAATTTTATAAATTAATTTTTATTTTATCAAATAAAATTTGAAAGGAGAAACATTCCAATAAAATTGTCATGAAGAACTATAATATAGTAATTATTGCATGGATGAAATTTAATTTAATTTTTTATAAAAATCAATAAATGCTATATTTATCAATTATATGAGAAGGAACATAGAATTTTAATTTAGGGCCATAATTTCTGCGAATTTCACATTAGCTGATATATATTATCTCTAAATTAGAACTGAAATTAAAAGACTTTTAAGCGAAAAATTATGTGATTGATGAAATAAAAAATTAATTGTTTTCGAATTGAAAATTGAAATTTAATAATAATATATCAGCAGTAATAATAATGATAATGATAGAAATAATAGTAATAATAATAATGATAATAACGGCAATAATAGTAATAATAATAAGAACATATAATTTGATTACAATGTTTTTTTTAAATAGTTTAATTTTTGGCCTATAAAAGTTTCATTAAAACAACTGTTTAAAGAAATATTATTTTTCTCCTTATTAAACGATGAATTGCTATTAGTTCAAATCATATTGCCATAAAAATTTACTAAAAAATGAATTATCAAAAAAAAGGGAAAATTGGAAAAAGAATTCTGGAATGTAATCTATCACACTTAAATTTTTTTGAAATAACCGATGAAATAAATTTAGGAAATCGTTTTCAAAATTAGGCGACAATATTTAAAAAAGTTTCAATTTCAAAATGTATATCTAATTCATTTGAAAAAAAAAAATATTATCATTTTGACATCAATGTTGATAATTTGGATTAAAAATTGATACTTTATATGAAATTGAAATTTGTGGATAAAGCAGCAATGACGTGCTGGATCGTTTAATTGATAGCAATGAAATGTTGGAAATCCTTATTCCAAGGAATACGTTTCCGCATGATATAACAACGGATACATAGTGGAAAAGATAAGCTGATAAAAATAATTTGAACAGTATTGAGGAATAAAAAAGAAGGAAGGAAGATAGTATCAAATAAAAAATTTGCGGTAGTTTTGTCAAATGAATGGAAATTCCTTTACGACCCATTTACCGACATCGTAGAATGGAAAATTGTTCGAAAAGATTGCCTATTATTTCTTCTCGGAATTTCTCGGATAATACGATAAGGTATGTATCTTTAATGGTGTATGTTGTTTGTTTGATTCTATTCAATTTAATTGGATTGTTCGTTGTTGACGACAATTGTTGTTAATTATGACAACAATAATTATAACTTATGCGACAGTAATAATAATAATGATGATAATGATCGTGATAATATTGCAGTAATAATAGTAGTAGAAGTAAGAGAGTGAACAATCACTATAATTTTGATCATCAGACCGATAAAATTCGTAACAGATTTACTCATTGTCCCATTTCTCTTACAAGTCATCGAATTTTTTCTTATTTAAAAATTTGATTTAAATATTTTTGTTCCTTCTTTCTTCTTTCCTTCTTTCTCTCTCTCTCTCTCTCTTTCTCTGCTTACCTATCTATTTATCTCTTCATCTAAATTCAGTAAAATAAAATCTAAAAAATGATGATGAAATTGCTTCTTCCTTCTGAAATTAAAGAAATTTTTTGTGTTCCAGAATTCATCTATTTTAAATTTTGTTGGTAATTTCGAGATCGGAGTACAACAATTATTGATTTTTTTAGTAATTTTATTCAAATTAAAAAATATCCCAAAAATCAAAATTGTTTTACTCTCTTTGAATAGAAAATGATCGAATAAGAGATATGGAATTAAAACTTCTAGATACTTTCACATTCTTTCTGGACTCTTGAAAATTTTCAAAAATTTCTAGATTTCTTAACTTTTATTTGTTCCGGCTGAAAAAGAATTTGAAATTTTAATCTTAGGTAATATAAATAATAAATTTAAATTTTATACAAAGCTTGAATTATTATATGGATAGCATTAAAGCAAGAAATATTCTACTTCAAATAGCAATGCGATGAAATTATTTTTTCAAAAACATATCATTCAAAATATTACTCAACAAAAATAATATCGTCCATTCTATTGTCATGAAATGGGAACTCAAAAGAGATTTCAATTTTCTTTTTTTACGAATAAAAACTAATCGATAAAACACTTCAAAAAAAGAAAAATTCAATAAAAAAATTAAAATTTTTCTCTCTTTCTTTTAAAATTTTTTTTATTTTAAAATAAAGGCATTAAAAATATATAAAATTAAAAAATATATAAAAGACAATCGATGCGGATCAATAAGCATTACGATGAATTTCATAAATTGTTTCAAATCAGAAAAAAAAGTTTACTCTCAGGTGATTAAAAATAAATGATCAAGTGTTAAATTGAAATGCTTCTAGATAAAATAAAAATCAAATTAATCTTGAGTTTCTAATCAACAGGATTGGTCTTGAGTTTATAAATTAACAAGGACCATATGATGATAGTAATTGAATTGATTACAGCATTACAATTATATTTTATCTTTCATATAACGGATAGCAGTGCTAATTATACAATGTTAATTATGAGTTCATTGATTTTATCGGAAATTTACGAAATGAATTATAATTTTGATTAAAACAAGAGACCATTTCATGTAATGTAAATTAATGAAAGAAATATGAATTACAAATATTTTCAAAAGGCATATTTTGTACAATTTATATTTTCGTAATTATGAAAAAATTAAATTTTTTTTACATTTGTTCTCGAATGCATCCAGAAATTCTCCTCAAATAAGATGAAATAAAAATAGCAAAATTATAAGTGTAGGCCAAGCTATCCTTTGCATTGTTTTGCTATCATTGCGTAGAGCCAAATCTGGAAATAAATATTTATACCCATTTCTCGAATAAAATTTCAGAAGTTTGAAATCAAAGATTGGGCCACATCATAAATTTGAGTTATGTTTTTTCTATTCATTAAAATTTATTTTTGAAATTCTCAAAATTCATCGTACTAATTGGTTTATTTTCTTCAATTAAGTTCATTTTGCTTCTTATAGATATAAAAATTTCATTAATAAGCAAAAATTATCGGCGATAAGAAATTTTTAATTAGAAATTGGAAATTGGTAAATCCACAATATTTTTAGAAAATCATAAACCAACTAATATATAAGTAATAAACGGAATCCGCTTCGTATCAAAATTAACTGTTTATTTTTTCACAAACGATGAGTAATGCCTTAAAATACTAATCTCGATGAATGATTTAACGACTGAAATCTGATTAGAAATTTAGATAAACTGCAAATTATATTATTCCAGGATACAAATTTATTCTTTGAAGTATAATTTTGCAAATTAATTTGCTCTAAAATAATAAAGAAAAGAGAATATGTCAAAAACTAGAAAAGTAAAGGAATGATTTCAATGACATGATTGTCGAAATAAACAGACTACTTTGCGGAATAAATGTTCAAATAATAATCAAAAAATAAATAAACGTCATTCTTCAGTGTATAATATTTTAATTAAAAGAATTATTTGCATAAAATGTTGTCTTTTTTGTCTTTTCTTTTAATTTTTGTTGTTAGTTTTTTATATAAATTATATCACTTTGACAATTAAATATAAACCTAAATCATTTTGCAATTGCCAAATTACCAGAAATTTTCAGTATCACTGATGTTTTGGATAATCTTTAAAAAACTAACGATTGTTTGAATGAGCTTTACTCATTGTCGAGAAATGCAAAGAGCTATTAACCATTTTTGAGAAATATCATGTACCTGATCGCTCGAAAATTTGTTCAAGTATTGATAAGATTAGTGTGACATTTAGGTTTTGTAATAATTTTGAGAAGTTCGATTAGGATTGTTGAATTTTTGTTATAATTTTTAATATACATGATTGCAGATCCTTTGATATATAACTTTGAATTAATTTTTAAGATTTAAAAAACTTTTTTAGACTTTCATTTGTCTTTAATTTTAATTTATAACTATTTCTTTGAAATAAATGTTTGTAATGTTTGATTTATTTTCAGTTTTTTACTTTTTCATTAAAAACTTAGTAATTTTTTAAAAACTTCTGAGCAAAATAATTAGGAAATATCAGCTGAATGATGAATCAAATTAATTAAAATTTTTATCTTAGCTAAATAAAAATTTCATAATTTAACTAAGAAATAAGATCAGATGAAAATAAATGTAATGTAATTCTCGACGTCACATGAAGACATCAAATTCTCGACATATAATGAATATTTGCAGTACTTAACATACTTGTATTAACGTGTAACATATGCGTTGATTCCGGCGAATCGATGGTTTTGCATGAATAACTTCCGTCATCTTCACTTGACGCACTAAGAATTCGTAGCGTATGAACGATCGTTCTACTGTCACGTTTTACTTTTGATATATATTCTGAAAAGTATTCATTTTCGATGCTATCGTAGTAATGATATAATAAAGAAATGTCAAGAAAACATTGAATTTATTCGATCAAATTGATTTCATATTTTCTTTTCTATCGCAGGAATTTTTAATATTATTGTAAGTGATCAGATGTACAACGTATAATCGAAGTTATTTATTGAGCCATGACGTAATAGTTCACGTAAAGATTAATTACGTACCAAAAGGATATATTATTTTTAGTGATTCTTCAATAGTTTTATCGTATTGAATTTATACTTCTGCTATTATTAAAAAAATTTTTTTTGTCCACCAACTTTTAGTATTTTTAAAATCAATTCGTTGTCCATCTCTCCACCATTCCACCTCACCATTTGTACCATTTATATCAGTACCAATAGTTATCGTACAATTCAAAAGCACTTCATCACCAATCATATTAGCCATCAAATTTGTCGTACGCTCTGAAAATTCGAAAAATAATTTTAAAAAATAAAAATAATAATCCAATTATTTAATCATAGACAAAACATTTGCTTAATAAATGGAATATTTCCTTTTTTTTGAGATTACAAAATAATTAATTTTCGAAAATCTAAAATTATAACAATTTTAAATATTATCTTTGCATATGATCAAATTTTTACTAATTGCATTTTTAGTTTTAAAAAAGTAATGAGCATTTTATTTTTGAAAGTAAATATGATTAGTTAGCCATTAAATTACTAACAGTTAATTGGCCATTAATTAAAATACTTTAATTTAAACAACACAATTATCGGTACAATAATTCAATTATTAATACGTTAATACTATTATTAATTGAAATAATATAATTAATTACTGATAATTGATAAATGACATAGAATCATTAAATTTAAAAATCTGTCGGAAAAATTTTACGGCAGGAAATTTTTTTTTCTTTTTTTGATGTCATTGTAGAAGAAATAATTTATTTATTTATTTATAATAATACTTAACGATATGTTTATCTTTTTATATGATAGAACTTAACGACATAATTTAGGATATTTTTGCAATTCAATAAAAACTAGATTTATGTCATGCAATTAGCATGAACCTGCATTTAGCTTGCAAAATGCAGCAATAGCAATAATTATATTTTGTTTCATTGAAGAGAGAGAAGAATTTTTCGTAATTTGATACCCAAGGGAATGGAAGATAATTCGGGAATTAACGGAAATTAATTGGAAATTAATTAATACTTAGGAGTATATCAGACTATTAACAACACATTTTGTTCAATAATAAAAAAAGACAGAAAGAAGTGTTATAAAAATTATTTTTAAATAAAATTTAAATATGTATATTTTATGATAATGAAAATTCAAAGCAAAATTTCAGAAATGAAAATGAATGAATAATTAATTTTTTTTAATCTTCGTTATTTATTATAAAGAATATAAAATATATATCTTTTTAAAATATTTTAAAGACAATTAAATTACACATATTCTTGAATGTCTGATTTAATTTTTTAAGTTTTGCAAAGCTAAATTAATTAAGAAAATGAAACTTAGGAAATATAGAAAAGTTAATTACTTGCTGGTGACGATGATGCTTTGACATTGCGTTTTTCTGAAAAATAAAAACAAAATGTGTAGAATACTAATAAACTGTTTAATTTATCAAATTTCAAATGAAAAATTCAAAAAATAGAATTTTGGCTGAAAAATTTTATTATTTCTAAAAATTACAAAATTGGAATCAGATTCTATTATACTGATACAAATGATAAGAATCTGTTAATTAGATGACAAGAATTCTTGACATTAGCTATCAGCATGTTTATGCTTGAGACAGCAACTATTATATTATATTCATATGAATATAGATTTATATCGTTATTCATTAAATCGATTCCTTATAATTTGAATATGATTTACTTCATAATTTCAACATGAGTCATCGGGAACATTTCAAATCAGTTACTTGCTTTTGATAAAGAAATCAATTTTTTTTTACCGTTTAAAATTTACCTATAACATTCAAATATACAGCATAGATGGTACTTCTTGGTTCGGTATTTACTTCACATAGATAACAACCTGAATCTGAATTTTCTGCTCGTCTGTAAATGCCAAATATATTTAATGATAATAAATATATCTAATGGTAATAAATAATTTAATCATTTGGAAAAAAATTAATTAACAAATTTTAATGATATTCGACAACGATTTAAGCTCGATGAATAAATATGAATAAATATTCATAATATTTTTAAAAAAACTTGAAAACAAAATTTTAAATTGACTGCCGTAAGACATTAGAGGGAGTTATAGTATCTAGATAAAGGTCATAAAATTTGAACCGAGAGATCTGCAAGTATAAGATTATATTGATATAAAGTCACATTATCACTATGACGATACTTTTATCAGCAGTTTCAATTAAGCTATTATCGTGATTAAAATAGAAATTCGAAGTCCCATGAGCAAATATGCATCTAAATAGTGCTCAAATATTGTGTAAACTAACGAATCATTTAACAAACATTCAATTATTAATTAGGTATAATTAATTTTGGATTATCGGACTATACATAATACTTGTGTTTATACGTGATGTATCAATAGTTTACCTAATAATTAGCACCCAATCAGCTTCAGAAGGTTTAAGTGATATTTGAAACCTGGAATCAGTGGTGAATGATTGCTCGCCAACGGTTAACAAAGCTTCATCACGTAAACGTGTCCAGGCTACCTAAAATGAATTTATAAAATGAAATGATTTGAATTTAAAGAAAAACAGTATTTAAATTTTTTTATCCAAAAATATATTCCGGCTAATTATAACTTTAAGTTTTCAAAAAGATTAGTAATCGACGATTTTGTTATCATCAGCAGTTTAATTGAATAATAGAATATAAATGAGATAATTTTGATTAGATTGATAAATATACAACAATACAAGAAAGTCTTTTAATTTGTTTAGCAATAAATCAATTAACCTTCAAAGATATGCGATAATCTGGCACTTATTTAATGATAAGTCGAATAATCATCAGCAATGCACGAAATGTTCTATTTATTCAACAATAAGTCGAATAATTCTCAGAAATAAAAGAAATGTCCTACTTATCTAACAATAAGTCAAATAATCCCCAACAATGCGAAAGCTCTTCTACTTATTCTCTAACAAGTCAAATAATCTTCTATAAAATTTAATCATATAAACCGATAGGAGAAACGCAGATGATCAATTATTCGGCATAGAACGACTGACCATATTTTGTTTTAGATGTGGTATTGTGCAGTGGAGATATGCAGGTTCATGCAGCGATACTTGCACGACTCGTTGTTGCATGCTACCTGGTGACCTTTGAGTATTTTCATTGATTCGTTCCATCAATGCACATTCCCGATATTTCGCTTGCATTGTCAGAGATCGAATATCTACAAACATGCATAATGCATTATGCATGTTCAAAATGCTTGCATGCACTATGCATGTTTAAAATGCTTACATGCACTACGCATGTTTGCAATGTTTTATTAACATAACAAACTGAAAAAATTTGTTTTAACTGTTAAGATGAAGTATTCTGAAAAATGTTTGCAATGTTTGATTTGATAAATTGCTATTGCAAAATGCCGCTTAGCTAAGTTAATCAAATAAAAACAAAAAAAATTTCAAATTTTTAAAAATAAAATGAAAAAGGAAGAAAATATCTCCAAGGGAAATATTCATCATTTAATACGAAAAGTAATGTATCAAAAATATTGGAAAGAATTTTCCTTTTTTCTTTACTTTTTTTTTCTTAGCGTTAAAATTTATATAATAGTAATATTTTATAAAAGGAGCTCTTTAGCTTTCTTTTTCTCTTTTTTAAGATTTATGCATTGAATTTTTTTCAATTCCAAACATTTTTCTCTGTCTTTTCCTATTTTTTATTTTTTTTTTTCTGTTCTCTCATAATGTTTAGTTTAAGAAATAGCAATTAAAAATTTTTATTGTCTTTAGAATATTGGAATTTGAATGAATAAATTGTTTGTATAACAAACTACTATCAGTATGAACGGATAAATTTTCATTTGTATCTCTTTTATGCCTTCATTTTTTAAATAAAATTTTATTTTTGGCAAAATAAAAAAAGAAAAAAACAGGAAGTTTTTAAATTCTAAAGCTAAATATTCAAGAAAATTGGACGTTTAAAATTCGTATTTTCATCCAAAACAACAATTAGTGAATGTGAAAAGTTTTATTTTGCTAATAAAAATAGTTTTCCTTTAGAAAAGTAATAAATCAACATGTTGTTGATTTTATTCGAGTAAAACAGCGAAACAAATCATATATTTCAAGTTTGTATTTCAGGTATGTGTTATTTCAGTAGAAAGATAATTTAAAATTATCTTTCTTTCCATAACGAATAAATTACATTTATTCAAATAACTGAATTATAAAAATATCGACAAGAAACGAATTGATTATAGAGAGAATGATTTGTTATTGTTATCACCGTTCTGGTTAAGAGATTTGTTTATTTGTCAAATTAGGACATTGCCATCAGGCTAGGATGCTGTAGAAGAAAGTAGTCATCAGGAGCTACTGAAAGAAAACCAGACAAATCATCTGGGAAAAGATTAGAATGAACAATTCATTTACGATAAAAGATAAGCGATCCACTAACGATTGTTCCTTAGGGATTGAAAGGATAAAGAAAAAATTTTGGATCAAACGAGTGACATACATCCAAAATGGATCAAAAATGAATGTATGTCACTCATTTCATTCAAATTATTTTTGAGTTATAAAGATAGTTTGCATTTAATTCAAAATTATCATTGTGATAACCTACATCAGCTGGACTATTCATTTTTGAAATTTTAAATCCTTTAAAGATTGAATTCCGAAAACAAATTCTCTTTTTTTTTTTTTGAAAGATTAAATTTGGCAATTCATCATAGATTTATACACATAAGATTGTAACTTAATCTTTAAAATTTCCCAATTGAAAACAAAATTTTTATGATTTTCCATTTCTTAATGGAAGTACCGGAATGAATTCGTTTGTTTTCTAAATCGGCTCATAATTGTTCTGTCTAAGTATTATTTGCATATTGCATTAATTATACTCAATCATTCTTTTCCTCTTTGAAATTTTGATGGATGGATAGACAAGTTTTCAAGAAGCTAATCATTAATTGATCTTAATTAATCAACGATTGTCATTAATGATGTGAGTCTATATAAAACGGTCAGATGATTTGGTAAGGAAGAAACAATATGATTTTATGAAAATATTTTTATTATTCATAAAAGCTAAATTTTCGTGATATTATTCTCAGTCTCAAATCTAAGCAGATTTTATCAGTATATAAGGTGATATCAATTTCAAAATTTAATAATTTATACTTTTAATTATTATCAATTACTAGCAATCAAATTTAGGCAATCATCTATTTTCGTATCATAATTATAACATTATTTAGTTGGCTATTTACTTTACTCCAAACAAATTCGAATATTAGTCAATAATTTAGTATCAAATGAAAAGAGATTATGAAAGTGTAATTATTAATATCTATCCCTGATTAATAATTCTAGACGCATTAATGAGCCTGGTGATTATTAATAGTTGCAATTGATGACGACAGATTAGTCGTGTTTAATACATTCTAACTATTTTATCTATGATTCATAAAATTCTTTCAATAAATTAATGTTGTAAAAAGGAAATTAAATACTTAAATGTCACAGCATATCAATAATTATTTTCAATTTTATTTTTGACTAAAAGGAAAAGAAGTTCTTCTTTCTTCCAAAACAAATTCATCTAATTTAATATATTAAAATGAAATAAAATTTGTGCAAAATAACTTAACGCCTTGTGCTAGTCGATGCTCTTCACTCTCCTATTAAATTTCAAAAATTCATCAACTTGGCTAAAGGATTGCTTAGGTTCAAGATAGTGCTAATATAATTTAAGTGGCCAACATAATGGAAATGAATCATTTAATTTCATTTTACAGCTTATATAAGCTATTTAGAAATAACCAATTATTTACTCAAATTTCAAATTAACTTTCATTTCTAAACTTTCGATATTTCTTATATTCAATAGCTTCTTCTTGAAAAGTTTTATCAACTATACAATTTGTACACGCTTAATATCAGTAGCTTATCAGTAATTATCGGTCTAGATATTAAATGGCCAAAAAATAATGCAGCAAAAATAAACAAACCATTGGAAATGAGTTGTATTCATAACTTCAGAAGTTCAAGACAAGAAACATAAATTGTAATCGATAACGAAAGCATTGCAACCTAACCAGGCAGTTTTGTTTTATTTTATTTTTTTTTTTTTCATATTTGTTCCAATCATAAATCTTTTTTTTTTTTTTACTTCATTATTTCAAAATCAATTGCAATTTGTTTTTGTTTTTTATCACCAAATATTTGTTTCTAATTTAATGAATGAAATTTCCGATTAAGAAAGGACAAAATAATCAATCCATTATCTTTCTCAATTTTATGAATCGAGAATTTATATATATATCCACATAAACTTGTAGCTCTCAACTAAGCGATAAATTTATTTTGCTCAGAAATATGTTCGTTGGAAAAATTTTCGAGAAAGCAGACTAAAATCTTTTTGATGCAAATTACTATTTGTAAAATCGGAAATTTTTTCGTTTTGCTATTTAAAATTTAAAGCACAGAATATCAGTAAAGTATTGAAATCAAAAAAAAAAAAAAAATTAGCCAAACGAACAATAGTATTATTTTAAAAATTAATTGTTGCTATAGAAATTGAACAAATTGAAATTATAATCACAGATAATAGTATTGTTTGATAAGCTAATTTCTCCATTTCAATATCTTGCGTTTCAAAACATAATAAAAATTGGATAAACTTCATAATTATTAATTTATTTTTTATGAGGTGATGGCTTAAGCTTCCAATGTGTAGGCGATGAATATTTTTAAAAAAAAATATGATGGATTTTGATGCCAAATAAGAATTTTTTGACACTTCACCTTCACTGAATGATTCGATATCAAAGATTTTTCATATTGATTTTTTCCTAACTTCTTCATATCAAAATTAATAATATAAAATCTTTGAGAAAAGTTTAATACTTCCTTTAAAAAAAATTATCAGAATTGAAAATTAGCTCAAAATTTGGAAATTTTTATTGAAAATTCTTCGCAAAAAATGAATGAAAATGATTCTTTGGCGCTCTTGTCTTTGCATTATTGTCATCAAATTCATTGTTGAACTATTTTACAATTGTATTAATTGCACTTAATGGCCAATCATAAATTGTATAAAAAATACGAGCCTAAATTCTAAATAAGTTCCTAATTTAATTGCTCTCTCTTTTCAAACATAAGCGCTTCTTCTGTTTCATTTTTTTTTCTCACTTAAAGTATTCTTAAATCTTTGCTACCGTAATTAGTTTAAGAAGGGCCAAAATGTTTTTTTTTTTTAAAACCTACTACTAGATATTCTAAATGAAATAGACTGACTTGATTACGCGAACCGTAATAATGCTCTATTGTCTAGTCTTTGAAGCAAATTATATTGTAATATTTTTTAGAGAGGTCAAATTAAGGGTCAAACTGTAGTTAATACCTATATTACAGGTACAACATAATTGATAATTATATGACTAAAGTGTTTTATTTTATGAAACGACTTTTTTCTGCAAAAAGAAAAAAAAACTGAGAAAAATAATCGAAATTCATACTTGTAAATAAAGAAATACAACGAGAATTGCGTTAATTAGTATCATAACAGAAGTAGAAGCATTTGAAATATATTATAATCAATAAAAGTTAAAATAATGGCAAAACAAATGAAGTAATGGCCGAAAAGATCAAAGAATAGCCAAACCAGATCAAATAATGGCCAAAACAGATCAAATAATGGCCAAAAATAATATTAAAATAGGAAAATACCAATTGACAATGAAAATACTGCAACAATAAAAGCCATGAATGTCCTTCACTTTTGTCCTTCTCGATGATAATAACAGGAATTATCCATTTCCGATTAACAGCTGTGAAGAAATCTTGGCACCAATGAACAAAATATTCAAATTTCTAAAATTTTTTAAATATAATTTTGATAAATGAGGAAAAAAGATTAATATAATTTATTAAAATATTTTAAAGGCTTAACTTATTTCAAAAATTTAGAAACAAAGTCAATCAATGCAAGGATTGAAATTATGTATTCAAATATTTTAAATACTTAGATTTATTTTAAACACATATAAAATGTATTCAAACTTTTAAAGATTTGATTTAGAAAAAATAAAAATTTAGAAACAAAATCGATCAAAGTAAGATTGAAAATGAATAAAGGAAGTTTATTGATTATTTTTCAAGCAAACTGGATAAAATCAGCAATTTACCTACATATGTGCTCTTAGGTTTATAAATAGACATGGGAAATTAGCTTTCTCCATTTGGAAACTCATTCATCAAGTCTCGAGAAAGAGAAGGTCAACTATACCGCGCACATATATCATACTGCACTTATTGCTGTTATTCAACTTGAAGCTAATTATGCTGAATCTTAAACACCAAACGAAATATGCATATATTAGTTAAATTTATGATTTATACATAGCAGAATATTCTCGAAAGATAATTTTTAATTGAAAGAAGTCCGAATAATCATTCAATCAATAGTGGACGTGAGTTCATAATAATTATGAAATCATCAATAAATTCACCTGAACAGTTATAGAATTAGCAATAAGTTTATCTTGATTATTTACGAAATTAGTAATAAATTGAGCTTTTCGGTTACAATAATAAATTTATTGCAACAATTCCGAAATCGTTAGCAATAGTTGCGAAATTGATAATAAATTTCATATTACATTCATGTACATATAAGTTAATATTTATAAACTTGCTAGGCTAAATATTTTATCAAATTGTTAGATTAATTTATAATAGCAAGCAAATTTTAATTGACAAAAAAAATTTTGAAATTAAAAAAAATTTGCAACAAATATGGTAGTGAAAAGAAATAAATTAAATTTTCATTAAATATTGTTTCAATTCCAAACATTTCTTTGTATGATTTTTAAATTTATTAGAAATTCAAAATTATTTTTTTTCTTCAACTTATTGAAAGTATTGTAAAATTCTAAAAAATAAAATAAAATAAGTAATTTTCTAATTTATGACAGACGAATTTTCGATTAAATTTTGAGCTTTCGAAAAAAACTAGAAAAATAACAATCACTCTCGAATAGCAACTGGATTGGTGTGGAGGAAGATAGTAGTTTTAACAGCTGTCATTATCATTGTCACTATTTGATGACACATCGAACAGCTTTAACGCCCCTTATGATGAAATAAACTTTTCAATGCATAGCTTGAACTTATCTATATCATTTCTTGCTATATCCTAATTATACCTATACTACCTGTTTTCTGCCATCCTCATTACATTTACATCCTATCTTAATCTCATCATAAAAAACACCGTAACCTTCTCTCCTCAAATTATGAGCTAAGCATTCTGAAACTTCGACTTAAACAAAATTTATTCATTTTTTAGAAGAAAAATTTATGTTATCTGCTTCCTCATTTAACCTAATTTTCGCAAATGCTTCAAAAATGATATTCATATTACTTGATATTATCAACAAAGAAAAAAATGAGAAAATGAATAAAAGTCAAAACAAAAGATAAAAAGTTAAATGATAAGAATTTGGAATTCCTCAAGAATAATATGTCTATAATAACGAAATGAGGATGAAGTAATGAAATTAATCACAATGGAAGAATTGTCATGCAAATTACAATTTCATCTTGCAACTAAAAAAAAATTTTGAAATTATTTCTTACAATATACCTACACTTGATGGGAATTTCAAGTTCTAAATTTTTTGTCCTCATCTTCATCAAAGAAGAAGAAGACTGATTTAGAAAGCCCTTAAATTTGTATTAGTAATTGAATTTAGATACAATTAGCTGTGCTACATCTGCAGTATGCGCTTATTACCATCTGCGCTTTGTAGAAATTCAATTTTTTTGAAGAAAAAAAAGAAACTTTGCGAATAATGCAGATGTCAATTCAAATCTTTTTAAAATTTTCTATTAATCATCTAAATTTTTAATTTATTTATCTAAGAAGAAGTGTTTGTGTCATCACCAAGCATTTCATTGACCAATTAATAATGCCATTTGTAATGCTTCGAATAAAATTGAATTAAAATTTGATTCAAATCTCTATTCTCTCATAAAGTAAAAACTATTGAGCATTGACCGTTTAAATTTTAAAGACAAAGTATATTTTAATGGAAATTTCTACTTATTTTTCTCGACAGGTTATCATTCGAGTAACGAACACTTCTATTTATAAATTTATGCATACATAATTAAGCTTATACGTTTACGTTTACGCTTGTCAATATAACATTGTAAATAATGATAATAATAGCAATGAATTAAAACGTGAAAAAATAAAAGAATTTTCCAATCAACACTTAAATAAATTTAAACAAACTTCCAAAAAAAAAAATTTCGAAAAGGTGAGTTTAAATAAAATTATATAGTGAAAGGTGGCAAAATTTGATGAATTATATCGGAATAGATATCTTGAACGGCAGAAATTTTGATAAAATATTTATCCGATGGTCGTAGTATGAAAATATGAATAACGATCACCGTAATAAAACTATTCACTCACTTCATGCCAAGTTTTTACTCAGAAAATTTATCTCAAAAAAATTTATTGTTTTTATTTTAAGAATAAATTTGAATATCTCCATTTTAATGTAATAAAAAAGCAAATCAAAATATTTTTTTTCAAACATTTTTAAAAGATCAATCGATACAGATAATAAATAATTCTGGTGTTGGAAGTTTACTCAAGTACTTGAGTTATTTAAATTCATTCCTTCTAGTACCTGTCACTCAGTTTCTCTTTTTTTTTGTTTTGAAATCAGAATTTACATCAAAAATTATTTGAATGCAGGAAATTTTCGCATAGATTATTTTGCCATATAAACTTGAATTATAAGATATAAAAGTAAAGAGATGCTTGTGGAATGTCAAAAAAATACTCTAATATTATCAGCTTTAATCAGATTCTCTTACCTTATTTGAATCAAAATTCTGCTATCTTATTAATGCTTTGAGTTAATGTTTTGCCGATAAACGGCAATATTTGAGATTAAAGGATTTACGATTTTAAATATTTAAAATACTCTGATTTGCTCATTTACTTAACATTTCAGTACATTACTCCTTTTCATAGTGATCAATAGGACATTAGATAAGCAACTGATAATGTAGAAGTCAGAAAAAATATAAATTAGATTTAAGTAAATTAGTGTGGCTTTAATTACATTAGTTATAATTTATCTCTCTTAAACATTTTGATTATGATATTTTGATTATGGAAATATTTCACAAAAAAATTTAAAAATTTGTAGCAATATGAAGATAGCAGGCAGCAAATAGAATCGTTTAAATATCATCATTATCGCATATTTTCCAACCATCATTTCTCCTCTTGCTATATCATCAAATGCAGAAAGTAAGGCCTGATGAAGAATTGATAAAGGATTGGCTAGGCAGAGGATTTTAATCCTAAAACGTTCGTAGCATTTTCTAAACTGATATATTATTTGATGATGCAAAATTGTTTGCATATATCGCCTCTTACCCATGTTTAGGCCATTAAAGATTTTTTTTTTAATTCCTAATATTAATGTGGATTTACTTATCATAGGTTAATAATTAGGAATAATTTCATTTGAAGTATTTTATCTTAATAGTGATATTTATCACCAAAAATTTTAATTTTGAATTTCTTATAAAAAGGCATATAAGTCAGAAATATCTCATAGCATGAAAATTTACACATTTGAACTTCAAGCAGTAAATTAAATAAAATATGTGTCTATTGAATAACGTACCTATCATAAATATATTATTATTTGAATCAGATTTGTGAATGACAAAAAGAAATTTGGAGATTAGAATGCAAATGGCTTTATCATCTCATAATATCGTAAATAATGAAATATAAAAAGCTTTTAGATGGCTTTTTTATCTTCTAAGTATCTTCAGAAACTATCCTTTCATATTAAAAAAAGCTTGAGGAAGAGATAAGAAATGGAATTCAAATGATGACTTCAAGGAATAATTTTCTCAGAGAAAAACAAGCAATATGAATTTTGCTAATATATATCAGTTTGTTATTATGAATTCTATGTCAATAAAAAATAAATAGATATATGTTTTCTGTACGCGATCATCGGATGAGGCAATCATTATTTGCCAAATCATGGTTTTGTTTTGTGATTATGTCTTACTTATATCTGTATGATTGAACGACTTTTTATTCTAGGTGTGTCCATTGGTTTAATTTTTCAATTTTTAAAAACCAACTGGTAAAAATCTTTAGTTCATAGTTATAATACATTCTTTATATTTTATTTATTCATAGTTGATAGGTATTCTGATTTTGAACTGACGGATTCATTTTCCACTTTCGAGTATTGATATGTCAATGTGATGAATCTTATTAATGCAAAAAAATATATAGTAAAAACACAATTAATACAAATTGAAAAACGCGTTTTTATGATGGCGGCAGTATTAAATATCTGAAATTATTCTGAAAAATGATGATAGTAGCGAAAAGCAATGTACATATGCAAACAATTAAAACAATTATCGTAATAGCAATATTCATTACATCACTTATAAAAAAGTATTTTCACATATAATGCAATGAAGTATTATAAATTTATATAAATTTATGCAAATATTCCCGAATAAAGATATATTTCTTTCGAATTTTTATTCCTCCAAACTTAAATCAAGACTGAATGGTTTTGATATTGGGGAATATGCGGGATTCATACTTATATGATTAATCTTATTTATTTGTTGATTTTTATTTTTACAATCATTAAATTCTTCCTCTATTATTTTGTTGAATTTTCCTGATCCTTTCTTATCTAGACGTACATCATTGTTGAGCTCATTTTTACATTCAGCTTTAGACATGAAACTTATGTGGAAGAGTATATTTGGATGCAGCAATCATTAGCAATAAAATCATCCAAAAATCAAACTCATTATTATTCCTAAAAAAATTAGATCATTATAAATGAATTAATATACCTTTTCGCTATTTTTTTAATGTCGATTAATAAATTTTAGTAGTAAATAGATGGGAAAAAACTATTCTGAACAGATAATTGAAGCATATTATCTCTTCTCATTCTAATGTTGTCGAAACAAAATCTCAGATATCGAAAAGAGATGTTTTTAACGATTGGATGAAAAACATCGTCTGACAAAAATAATTTAATGTTATTGACTATCCAAACTAATGATCAGGTAAATTATTCATTGCTAAAACTTTATCCTTCTCGGAAAAAAGGTATATGATCAGGTATTCAGTCGTCAGTGATGATCCTAAATGGACATCTAAGAAACTGATCATCTGCGACAATTAAAACTTATTCAATCATGAAAATGATGAAAGAAAAAGGAAAGTAATAAAATGAGAATCAATACAAAATAGAAACTAATAAAGATGTTTAAAAGTGGACAAAAAAACATTCGTTGTCCATATATGTCGCAATAAAGCCCAAAATAGCTATACTACGAAAGATTACTTATATGCCAGTGAATAATATTTTGTCAATAATTTTATTCATTTTTCCTATAGGTACACTTTTAAATTTCCAGGTAATACTGTAACAGATATTACAATATATTCATACCTTTGTAATTATTAAAATTTTGAATTTTTTAAATTGTTTTTTCCAAACATACAACATTATTTAAAGATTTTTATCGTTATGTTAATGAAATACAGAATATAGCTTGAGAAATTTAAATGATTTAAATATTTGTTGATTAAATGATCAAATTGCTCGAATTATAGTCCTTGATAAGCAATGGTGATAGGAACGATCCCATAGCTAATTTTATTTAAAATGACCATATTTAAAATAACAATAATTGGCTATTTTTACAATCTCGTATCATTCCAGTGTGACATACGATTCAGATAATCTGTTGTTATCTTTCAAGTAGAACACTCAGAACTTCTCACATATTCGAGGTTAAATGATAAGATAAATGACTTCGACTACATTTTCATATATGTTTGAATATTTTCTATCTCTCATCCTTTGTTCTATTTTCTATCTCTTATTCTTTGTTCTATTTCCGTCTCCATTCTTTGTTCATTTTCCATCTCTCATCCTTTATTGTGATAAGTATATTCGTCGGATAACTAATATATATTATCGCACTGCAAGATTAAGGATCATAGATACAAAAATGGCTTCTTGCGATTAACTGGCATGTTTCAAGCAGTGGTTATTCGATGGAGCAATATCAGAAGTGACATCAGAAGTGATTCATTTTTTTTTATTGAGCTATTTAATCTGATTATCAAAACTATCTTTCACGTACTTTGTTCAATGGAATTCTGAATTTAAATGCGAATGTGTATTTCAGTGATAAGATGAAATTCGATGAACCTTGAAAGTGTGATTTAAATATCCAAAAACTATCGCATTTTCTTATTTCAATTACTATCACTTGTTAATGCATTACAAAAATAAACCTCAATTTTTTTAAATTGGACGAAGTGAAGAATTAACCTTTATGCAAATATATCTTATTCATTGCATCGTGATTCCAAAAAAAAGAAATGTTTTACTGATAAATTTGATTCAATTTCTAACAATGATCGCTTGCTGAGTGCGTAATTAGCCAGTGAATAGTAGCACGAATTCGTTTTTCGTTGTTATTTAAAGCATTTCATCTTTTTGATAAAGTAATCATTGCTTCCTTTTTTTTTTGATAAAAACTTATCAAAATAATATACATCAATTGTTAAACGTAATAATTTTATTCTGTTAAAAAAAAAACTGATTAAAATGATCGAATATTAAATTGATATAGTGATAGAATAATCTATCAAAAAATTAAAATATTTCGAAATTTCTTCTAAATTTTAATCGTTTATATTTTAATGTTAATTTATGTAAAGATAATATCAAGCAATATTTGTGTAGCTTTGTTGCACTGATATAATTATAGTAACTTTTTTTGGCTTTTATTAATTTTTTTATTTATTGAATATTTCAGGTATTTTTCAGTTGTCATAACCAAATTGAATTTCAGGTATTTTTCAGTTGTCAGAACCAAATTGCTTTGAAAACAGGAAAATAATTAAAGGGAGCAACAACTATTATTAATATTAGCAAAAAATAAACTTCGTCTTCGGACATCGTATTATTAAAATAGTTTACGTTATCGGACAGGATTCGCCATTTAGTATAATCAGTAGTGAAAGTATTATCAGTATTCTTTTTTATCATCCATAGTTTACTCAATAGATAATTTAAACTATTTAATTTGAAGATTATGTCGTACAAGAAATCTATTGAAGGATGTTATCGATGGAAAGTAAATGATAAATTAAATACGATACCGCTCAAATGTATTCACGAAGTATGTAGAAAAAGTCAGCTCATATGTCTTCATTCAGACTTTTAATTGCTCGTATGTCTTTCAGACATTTAACTTCATGTCTCACATAGAAAAAGACATGAAACGTTTGATGAGATCAAAAAAACATTATCATCTACTGATTAGGCCAAAACAAGCAATCTTGACTATGAATGTTCTACTAACGGTTCTAAATGACAAACGGCTGGTATTATCAATCTTTTCCAATAACAATTTTTCGAATCGTTGATTTTTTCCTCGCTAATTCCCACCATGATATTCGGCTATGAGAAATAATATTTCAGATTTTATTAACGAGAAATTGTGTTGTCCATGAATCACTTTGCAAACGAACATACTTTCATGCGTATATATACATGCTTTCTTTGTTAATTTTCCTTTTATTCTTTGTACTCTGCGCAAATATATTTCTTTTTTGAGTATACTTTCATATCTGAAGTGTCGTGTCGGACTTCACCAAAATAGATCCATCTTTCCTTTATTATACGATATATTAATGCTATGAAATCAAGTTTATTCCATAGAAATGATAACAAAATCTAATATTACTGAATATTACTACATCTCTTCTATTTTTCTGCAAATATGTTATGACATATTGTCAGAAATATTCCACCAAATCTCATAATATGATACTGAAATGGCTACGCAGATATTATCAATCATAAAATCAATTATGAAACTGAAAACTTCGAATCCAAATTCTGAACAAGTCGAATTGAGAATTTGATAGAGTCCAATGGATAAGTTGTTCCAGTTTAACATATGATCTTACAGTAACAAAATATATATGTGATTATTTGAAAAAAATTATATCGATAATGTCTTTTTCGAGTATAGAATAAATATAATGAAATTGGAAATCTTTCACTTTTCCTGAAGATAATATAAATTTTTCATTCCATATGTTTTTTTTTTTGTTACTATTATTACAACGAATGTTGTAAGTTTGGAAAAAAAATTATAATAAGCATAAATGGGTGCATAAATTTATCTTAATATGAATTGAAAAACCAAAAAATCAATTTGAAATTAATTTAACTTGATAAATTAAACTAGTTTTGGTTGGGTTATATCGATGCGAAACGAATTTCAAGCAAATCGATTACACAATTCCATGTGCTGACAAAATTTAGATAAGATATTCTAAATCAATACTAGCTTAACAAAGATTTTCTTATTCCAAATATATTACAATACGAAGATGATATCTTGTCATTTCTCGAGGCAAATTCAAAACATCATTTATGCGAATAGGATGAAATTATGTAATTAATGTAATTAAACAAAAATACTTACCCATTGCGAAATCGATCCTATGAGAGATGTTTGCTATAAATATATTGATAAGTAAGCAATTAACAAGCAAATGATATTTTATACTATTAGTCTCCAAGATAGATTCTATGACTTTCAATAAGGCAGTGGTCCGACAGAGATTTACAAAGTCAACCGTTTAGCTTCAATTGGCACTACTATATACTATTTCTATGAACTATTTATGAAACTTCGAAAAAATGTTAAATTTTAATGTTCATATTTGGACAACAATAATTAAATATACATTGTATTGCGGTAATAATGGCTGACGATCATAACTGAACGGTGAAATATTATTATAATCTTTTTGACGTATGAAATTTGTTAAAACTTGCAGCATTGGACCAGCACGATCCAGTGGAGCCGCATGGCCTGCGCCCTATAATGATAAATGACTTCGATATGAAATATGTCAGTATATATGAAACAGGCTTAGTTGTCAACGAAACTAATTGGAATCTTTTGAAGAAGAAGAAGTTGAGAAGTTTCGGATTGAAAAACGATGCCATCGAGCAGAGTAAATTAAATATATGGCTGATGACGCGTTTTTTGTGGACTTTTTGTGATAAACGACTGCTTCTAAGTTTTAATTTTTTCGGAGACTGTTACTGTGTTTTAATTTTTAAGAATCTATTTCGAAAATCATGAATTAATACAATAAGCCAACCTTAACAGTGATTAAGTCGATTGTTGTCCCATTTTTCTCAAAGCGCTTCTTATAACCACCAATTTGTGGCGCTAACTGAATTCCTAATCGATAAAACCAAGCACTTTTTTCATTCATATTCTAAAACATTCCATAATTTAATCTGTTTTGTTCCAATCAAGCGAATAATCAATGATTTTATCTAAGCCGGAGAAAATTGCTTATATACCTTAAATTATTAAAAAAAAAGAAAAAATTTCGGTTCAAAATTCATTCCAGTGATGCAGTGGCTACCATAGTGGGTTTTAAACCGAGATTTCAGGATTCATTGAATTCACGAAGAATAGAGAAGCACTTTTATAATTTGCATAAATTCATTAGGACTTATATTTTCTTCCCTCCATTCATATATCTCATGATAATATAATCCGAGTAGACTGTGAGATAAGTTGTTGATCTTTTCTAATATCTTACTTATTTCCAAACAAACTTACCATATTGTTAGATTTTGCAAACTTTTCTACAAACCATTCGGCCTGTAGAAAGTTGCTTACAGCATCCAAATCACCGTTATAGATAAGCGTACGCAACGGATAATTACTATCAAGTAATTCTTGGAAAAATTGCGTTGTATCGTTGTACAAACTCTTGTAATCGGTTAAAATATTTTCGCTGCAGAAAATTAATTAGTAAATATTTTCCTGGGAAATAATAATTAATATCAGTGGCTAATTTATATATATTTTTTTCAAAAGCGAATCTCATCATTATCTCTGAGGCTTATCAGTATGAAATAGAGTGTTTACTTGCAGAATTCATATGGTGGAATATAATTTGGTATATGAAGAGCATGGCGTACGTAATCCAGATTGAGATATTTTACAGTGCTATTGAACATGTAACACGGGAAACCATCAAGTGCATCAGTTGAATCTGTGTAAATAGTTCGTGGCTATAAAGAAACTGTAAGAGTGAGAAGCAACGAATATTTTTAGAAATTGTGAAACATAAAAGAATATTCTGGAATTTCAAGTTTCCACAGATTTTTCGATTAATCATCCAATAAGTCAACTATTATTAGAAGTTCCATTTTGTAAGCAATGAAAATAAGCCGCTACTTGTGTGTGTGCAATGCCAGCTTCAGTTTGTTGTAGTTGTAGATTGATTCGAAGTTTGTTTCTTAAAATAGTTGGTGTGCTATGCAACAAAAATTGTTGATAATGATAACGCTCTGGTAATATTAACTCTGATTGTTGATAACAGTCTTGATATAAGTTATATAAATTGCTTCTGAAAATAGACATAAACAATTTTTATACATTTCTATTAATTTCTTAAAACTTTTCTAATTACAAATAATCACTTAGTTGCAGCAACAAGTTTTGCAGCTCTAAAGTAAAATAAAAGGTGATTTCATAAAATAAATGTTTCATATAAATTATCATATAAAGACAATTTGAAAAGAAACAAACGTTGTATCTAACAAATGTTCGTAAGTAACGTTGATAACTAATCTAGCACATGTCCGATTTGCGCCTCGTCTTCGTCGTATATTTCTATGCATAGTAATGTCAATATAATCGTCAAATCTACATTCCATCGTTGGCTTATCATCGTGTCGCTGTGGACAACATTGTTGTAATTGGTCCCAAAGTCTTAAAAACGATAAGGAAAGAATTTTGTTAAAATTGAAATTAATCTAATTACTTTTCTAAAATAATAACTTATTCATGCAAATAATTTTTACGATTTTTGAACAAGAATATTTTTAAGATTTTAGCTTTCAAACGATTAATATGAAATAAACATTTATTTTCAACAAAAAAAAAGCAGTACTTTTTGCCATAGAAACCATGAAAATATAAATAATCGGAAATTGTACGAATCTAAAAATCTAGTATTAATTATTTCATAAATTTTAGGATATTGTCTTACCAAATTTATTTTTCGTCTATTTGTTTTAATTTTAATTAAAAAATTAGCTCCCAAATGGCATATTTTTTAGCTAATTCAGCAAATTAAATTTTGTTAATTAATTTATTGAAAAAATAGGAAAATCAGATACTAAGGAAAAGTGATAAAAAAATAGGACGAAGTAAGTAACTAACATTAGCAATGCCACTTAAATAACCATTACCAATAATCATTCCCTTTAGATTTAGTTCTACATTTTGTCTCTGTAAAAAAAGCCGCATATAATTTTATTGATAAGGAATCAAATGATGTAAAATAAATTTCTAATATTGATAATTTTTAAAATTTATTTGAAAGAATATCCTCAATAGTCTGTATTTCTGTGCATCATAATCTTAATTATAAGCAAAAATAGCATATCTGCTAGAGTAGAGAACAATTAAGAACAATTAAGCAAAAAATTAATCTTTGATGCCAAATTGTTGATATATGTGTCTTTTATATTTTCTTCTGATTTTTGATAAAGTTAAGAAATAATAAAGATATTTAAGGAACATCTTGATCGGATTACAATGATTATTTTGTATAATTTTGCCAATTTTTTTAATACTCTCGTCATCGTTAATAATTCAGGTCTCTTTTAATCAACGAGATCTAACTGAAATATTATGATCAATTGATCTGTCATTTCGGTAGCTAAAATATTACCTGTATTTCTCGAACAATATATGCCGTGAATATTGGAATATAAATACCAGCATAAGATTCTCCCGAAATATACAGATCATTTTTTTTGAGATTGGGAAATATTGTAAAGAAATGAAGAATCGCTTCATAAGCATCAATTGTTGTCTAAAAAAAATTATGAGAAAATTCCACTGAAAATAGATAGAAATGAGGAAATGATTGAATGAACGAACCAATGTATCGTTGAAGACATCATCTGGATTAATTGACCCATTCTGATATGAAAATCCAACTTGTCGAGGTGAATCGATGTATAAAACATTCGCCAGCTAGAAATATATGATTATTTATGAGATTTTTTATAACATCTTATGGAAAAACTCAAACAAAAAGCGCTGATGCACAATTGCTCACATTTTAAATGTTCAAATCGTAAAGTGGAATTATATATTACTCTAAAAATCATTCCTGAAATTCAAATATCGAAGTAATATATTCAGACATGCTACCTTATTCCATGAGAAAATGTTTTCAAATAAAGTGCTTCCGTCGGGATTTAGATGAAACGGACCATTTTCCATGAATAAACCAATAAGAGAACTACATCCAGGTCCACCGCTAAACCAAATTATAAGCGGATCAATGTTTGGATCGTTTTGGGACTCCACAAACCTAATTTATTTTCAATCAAAAAATCATTTTTAAAAAATATTGAATCGGAAAATTATTGTGATTTCTAAATAAGAAGATAGTCTTGCAATATGAAAAACTTTTCACCAGTAATAAAGATAATTTCCTTTGCTTGCATTCAGATATCCTGAATACTGATTGAAATTGATAGCATATGTTAAGCCAGGTAAGTCGAATATCTGATCAGCTAACTGTCGCAATACTGAAATTACATGAAGAAACTGAAAAATGCTGAATTCTATGAATAACTGATACTGAAAGTTTTGTGTAAAAAAAAAAATGTTTTGTGTAAATTTTATTGAAAGTTTTATATGTGTAAATTTTAGATACTAGATAATATATCTTAAAAAAGGCCGATCAGAGTAGAAACATATAAAATATTCTGAAACATTGTTTTAAGAATTAATAATTAGATAAAGTAACTGCCAACAAGAATTATGACAAAAAATGAAGTAAAATTTTACATTTTGGTAGAAAAAATCAAAATGATTCACGATAGTTATTTTCAGTTTTTATTACAAAACTTAAAACCTAAATTACAAAACTTAACACTTAAATTTTCTTAATTATCAAAATTAGAAAAATTAATTTATAAAATCATTTTTGCCATTATAAACTGGTCATCAATTAAATTCTTTGCAAGCATTACAATAAATTTTCTAAGTTCTAGAACTTAATTTTTCAAAATTTCAAAATTCTACTATTGAAGTTAACATTCTGCCTTCGACTTACCTTGCTGTGGTTTTTCTCGCTGATACTGTGGAAGTATTTGATGTGGTTGCGGAGCTTTTCTTGTTTTATTATATGGCTTATCGCTCAGGAAGTTGGTAATCATTTGTAGCGCTGCTGCTGGTTGATCCAAACCAACATGATAATCAGCATTCTAAATTCATTATCATTCAATCCATACTGGTTTTATTTTAATGAAGGCTTATCAAATTTATTGCAGAAAATTCACTTAAAGTTTTGCGCTTAAATCAATTATATCCGAAATTGAACAATTTATTGAACTTTGAACTTTGTTTCTTACTTTATTATATATGACCTCATTCGAATATTCTTCGACATACAAAGCATGGAGTTAATCGTTTTTTTTTTTGCATACTTAATATTTTCATTGTTTAAGCTAATCATATAAGCAACACTCAAAAGCTTCGGGTCAGAGAAGAGAACGAACAAATTACTTTTATTGTGAGAAGATGAATAGTTGTGCCAGTAAGGTCATATTTGAATGATTTGATAAATCCAGCAAATTGACTCAATGATTTCATTGATTCTTGATAAGTCCAAGCATTTCTTTCTTCTGTCACTGTCAATTTCATTTCTTCGGCAAGTTTTTCAACAAAAATTGCATCTTAAAAATTTTTATTTATTCTAAATTTAAATGCAATTATTCCGTCACTTTGCACAATTACTTATATTATCACTATATGTTATCACTATATCGGTCAAAGATTGTATTTTACCAAAATACCATAATTTCTGATATTAACGACAAAACGATAAAAATTTGAATTAAAAATGCCTTATATAGAACACGATAATATAATAAAGCAAAAAAAGGTACTAACTTGTAAGGAAATTGCTATTACCATCGAATATGAGAATTTTAATTTTCTTATTTTGTTGAATAATATTTTTAAATGCTACACTCATGGATGTCCGCTCATTGTAGGATAATAAAGGACTGAAAAATAATCAATTCAGGATCATTTTAAGTGACTATCCTTCATCTATCAATAAAAATACAAGAAGAAAATTGACACTTTAAATCTTAATCGTAGTTTCTATCAATATCTTTTTTCTTGTATAAAAGATGGAGAAGAAATTCCGAATCACTACAATCACTTAAATATAGTCGATATTCCTTTGAAATATTGCACAAATTAATTTATAAAATTAAGCTTAGCACAAACTTACTTGCAAATCTGCCACTCCGATGCATCTTTCGAAACATTCAACCATTGTCGCACCTCATTTAAACGTAGATATTTACTAATTGCATGATTCATATAGCAATGATATGATATGAATGCATCCATGGAATGATAATTAATGTAATTCTAAATTCAACAAAAGCTAGTCAAAATCAAACGAAATTGAGAAATCAATAATTGTAAATTAATATTTTTGAAATAGATTTGAACAATATCAAGTAACAAAGGCAATTACAGATCACATATCAATATCACAAAAAAATTTCAATTATTTTTAAAAACATGAAATTAACCGGGTGATTAACGAAAGAAGAATTATTTGTTGGTGGTTGTGGATTATAATTTGAAACTTGTCCATTCATTCGTTTCTCTTGGCTGTTATCATCATAGTAAATGGGAATCATATCTTTATAGCAGTTATTGTACATGTTCAAGGATGAATTCCTGGAGTAAAATATAATATCTAGTTGAATATTACTTTCTGATAAAACTTAAATTTATGAAAATTACTTCAAAAGAATTTATTGGAAATTTCATTAGCAAATAGCCAAGCAACGCAATTTTATCCAACTTTTTTTATCACTTAATATCAAAAGTTTTTCTGAAAGGAAGAGGTTCATATTTACGTCACTTCTTTCTTATTCATTAGCTAATAAAATTATTACCTCTGTAATTACTACTGATAAGATTACTAACTGTACGTAATTTTGTATATTATCTCTGTTTTTGCTCGTTAGTCTCGAATAAGATTTTAAGTAACCAGCAAAATGAACCATACTTTCGTTGCAACATTTCTTCATTTACGTATTGAGCAACAAGATGAGAGCATTCTGAATTAGTCTTCGGTGTTACAATACCTCGATTATCAATGTTGACATATTTCATAAGTTGGCAAGAATCTTGATAGATTCCATTTTCATCTATGCAACATGGAATTAACTGATCCCATTCACTGAAATTTACAATTCGTTGGAAATTACTGTAGAAAAATTATAATTATAGATGTGCAAGAAATGATAAAAAAGAAATACATACTATTTGCCGATTAAACCATTGTAGTATAATTCATTTGGCATAATATTGATTGATGTTTCATAATCTAGTAATGAATTGCCCAATCCTATGCCAGTTAATTTCGGAATTTCAGAAACTACCTGGAAAATCAAGTTTATCGATTAGACTGGAATTTAGAAATGATGATTTTGCTAAGAATCTCTTTCAAAGAATTCGGCATGGATAATAAATTGCTGTCTTTTAACTAATTTGTTTAACAAACGATTAGAATTATTGGCAATCTTTATAAAAATTGTTAGATCGGATATTTTCCTAGATGATATTCCTGGATATCCCTGGATACTTATCCAAAACATATAATATAGTAAAAAGCGTTGCAGTATATAATTAAATTGTACGGTTCACAGAAATTCTTTTTTTCTCGAAGTTAAAATATTGCATAATTCAAAGAGGAAAAAATAGCGTTACATATTCATTTTCACACATGCAGTAAAAATATTATAGTGTGATAATGTCAAGTCAATATCTAAAAAATGATTTCCAATACGAATATTTCTCCATCATACTATCTCAATGAGAGTCGAGAATGATAATTTTGAATATTAAATGATATATAAAAGCAATCTAAGGAAACTTCAAGAGTGGAAAAATATTTTCATTTTATTATTCATAATTATCCAGATTTGTTAAATAAGAAACTTACGTTAATTAATTGCAGAGCCAATAATAAAGCATAACGGCTACCATTATCTTGACCAAATAGGTATAAAGGATTTTGCAGATAATTGACACCAATATCTGTTTTATAGAAATTTTTGATGGCATTCAGTAATCCATCCACAATCTGCATAATAATTTTTATCATTAATTTATTGGGTAACAGGTGATAAAATCAAATAGTTTTTGGGAAAAGAATGCCACAATACTTGCCTCAGTATCAGTATATTCTGTTTTAACATCTGATGAATAACCTGTGTTTGGAACCGCTTCCAAAAATAACATATTTGCAACCTGCAAAGATGCTGAAATTACTTTTAACAAATTATGGAATTTAACAAATTATGTGAAAAATATGTTAGCTTATTGAAGCGAATTATGAATTGCAAATTTACAAAAGTATTCTGAGCTAACTAGTCACAAATATGATGAAAAAAGAAACAGGAAGGAACTTCTGCGACAAATATTTCAGAATTCTCCAATTCGCGTATTCATTTTATGAAAGAAGAAGCGCAGCAATAATGAAATGATTTTCGTTAACTTACATTTATCATAAATATAATCCGGTACTCTCATTATCAATATCATTCTTCACGTTCAACGTGAAATCATAATGATAGTAAGTATTTTATTCGAATTTAGAACTATTCGAACTTATACCAAAAAATGAATTTTTTGTTAAATTCGAATAAAATTTCAAAAAAAAATTTTTACATGATCCCATGAATATGGATTTTCATATAGCTTTTTCCCACATTTAGTAACACGATATGGGCCAATATTGCTAAAGATATCATATAATGCGCTACAATCTGGGCTACTACCAAGCCATACAATCAAAGGAGCGATTTGACTTGTTGATGGAATCCACCTGAATTTCATTATTTAATCATTTTCTTCAAAATAATACACCTTCGTTTTTGAATGCTACTGAATATGATCATATAGCAGAATCTTATCAAAATAAGCTCATAATGACAAATATTTCTTTATTCGATTTAGTCTATAATCTCTGTAAAAAGAGAGATTCCAGGCCTGATAAAAAATCAAGGCTTATAAAAAAGAAATTCTGCAAGCAAGATTACAACAAGATTTCTAGGCATTATAAAACATAGGAAAAATCGATTATAAGCAAAACTTGACTAATAATAATAGATTTAAATTTCAGGCCTGATAAAAAACCAAGGCTTATAAAAAAAAAATTTTGCAAACAAGATTTCTGGTACAAGTATTGCCTCTCATTGTAATTTTTATTTGGCAACATTTACTATTCGAATAGGAAAAAAAAACTAAGGCTTAAAAATGTAAGGCTATACTTTGTTTATATTATTTTAATGATTACTTTTATAAATTCAGAATTTCCTTACCAAAAGAAAAGATTATTTCCTTGACCATCTGGCAAATATCCAGTTACAGTCTTCAAATTATACTGAAATATTCGTCCTGGCATATTTATGTTATCAACCAGCTTATTCTTTTCTGTTTTCTCTGGACTGGATCTTTCTGTGCCATCATAGGAAATATCAGTTTCAGCCGTAATCTGTAATATTCATACAATTTTTTGAAATATTAATAAAATAACAATATATAGTTTCTAGAGGCAAATGCATTTTCATTTGATCAATTCTATCCATCTGACATTTTATCTCTATAAAGGTATTTCAGAAATACAATTTTTCCCATCTATTTTTAATATCTTTCGTTTAATATCTTTCGTGTTTTAATTTCCTTACAAAAATTTTCTCTTAGTAATTAATATTAGCATTGAAAAATAAATATTATTGAATATTTTAGATATATAATCAGCAGAAACATGCGGCAAAGATTAAAATTCAAATAAATGATGCTAATGTGATTCATTTTTTTTAACCATTTCGAATGATTCAGGTAATTTGAATTTCTGTTCTGCTTTTGCAGAAAAAATAATTGAAATACCAATATGTTTTTCCATATTTCTTTTGCATTTCCTTGACATAAACTTTTTGTTTTATTTTAATTTACTTGCTGATGAGAATAGCTTGTATAATTTTTGAGAAAACATATAAAAATATATTAAGATTAACCTGATTCAGTATTTGATATTGCTTTTTCAATGGATTCAATTTGGTGCTAACGGAAATTGAGGTTGAAAGATCGATTTGTTTCAGAAAATTGTTGAATATTTGAAGAGATGGACCAGACCTATCGAATGAAACGAAATGTCCAGCACCCTCAAAATAAAGTAATTGATTCTACTACGCAAGAAAAAGAACCATATGATTACTTAAAAAAGCGTCCAATTTTATTAGTTGGCAGTCATTAGAACAGATGAATCTATAAAAAGATTCTGGTCATCAGAGACCAAAATAATTTATCTAATTCATCTGCAAGTGATCGTTCAAACTGCTTTGTTAATCAAAATAGTTATTATCAATTTTCTCGGAATTCTCTCTCACAATATTTTTATATATAGATTTATCCGTTGCTTATCTCAATCTCCGTTCCACAGAAATCGGAAAAATTTTTCAAATAAAATTTTTTAGGATTGAAAAAGTAAAAGAAAACAAAATGATTGAAAATTAAGACGAGATGATTGGAAATTAAGAACCAATTGAATAATCATTTAGTTCAGTTCCTCAATGATAAATAAACACTATCTGATAACAAAAATCTATCAATCATGTCATTTGCTTGCAGTAATTAAAAATGAAATGTTCCATAAAAATTTTAATTTCTCAAAATATTATTATGACCCAACCTTAATGGTAACAAGTTGAAGTGTAGTTGTAAGTGATTTAAATGTTTTTTGATAACCGGCAATTTGTGAATGATAAAACCAAGGGATTCGTTGTTGAACTACGGGTATATCATGTATTTTTGCTATCTTTTCAATAAACCATTCATCTGTAAACAAAAATATTCAACGGGAAATCTGAAAATATTACAAAATATTTGACGATATAAATATAATGAAATAATCAAAGAATTTTATACAATAGATAATTTTATTATCACTCGGACAAATGAATTATTGTATCCAAATCTCAGTACAAAGACCTTTTGTTCACTTATCTTCCGATCTACTGATAACACTTCTACGTACACTTGCTGTTTAAGATGTTAAAATCTATGCTAATTATCTGGTATGTTGTAACATGTTGTAACGATAAAAGCTTTTATGCATGTTTGAAATATTATCCATCTGTCATTCTTTGTTCTGATAATTAAACCCTTCGTATGATTAATGTGCAGCCAAGCCACTATCCAGTACAAAGATCATGATGGATCACCGATATAAAAGGGGCTTATCACGACAATGGCATTGTTTGAATCTGTTGCAACTACAGAATCAATCAATCAGCATTATTCAAACCACTCAGAAATCATTGCAGTGAATTTATTCCTGCTACAAACAAATTATCAACTTTAATCACTTATCTAATTCTATTTTATTCTATAACATTGCTGAATAAATAAATCCTTCATCAAGTAATACGCTTCAGAATTTATCTATACTACAACTAGAAAAAAAAAATGATAAAAGAGCTAGTCTAACATCATTTTATAGAAAATTACTGGTTCATTAAATATAAAATTAAATGTCAAAATTACTTCCAAGGAACTGATAATTTTTATCAGCACCACCAGTATAAATCATAATATTTAGAGAATAATCAGAATTCAATATTTGTTGAAAAAGTGGGGTGATATCGTTGTATTGTTGTTTATAGATACGATTTATTGAAGAACTGAAATTTCTTGATATAAATTAATAATAAATACCACGTATTTATCTTAAATAAACGATGATACTTGATGAATTATTCACTTTTCACTTTTTTGCCATACTTTCTCTAACGTATACCTATCGTGCGGATTGTATTTTGAACAGTCATATTTCTTAAAATTTTAATAATTTCTTCATCTCATTGGCTTATAATATATTTTTAATGCAATAGTTTCTAAGTAAAAAAGTTTTGAAAAAAGCTTTTTCAAACTCTATGTCATATGAGACTAATATATGAGAAAAAATTTTTGATTATTCAATAAAATATGAGGACTTGCATAATGTCCGCACATAGCTAATTATTATTCTGCTTTATCTGTTATGATAAACGAAAAAAATCGAAAACTCAAAAAGAGAAATGTAAAATAACTGAAATCATATCACTTCTATTTAAATTATCAGTATCTTAACTGACCAGTGAATTAAACAAAATAGTTTTGTCCTTTGCTATGCATTAGCTCTACTTCATGCTATATTGCATATGATAAATATTTTTATATTTTTTGTGAATTATTGTCAAGAATAATATCATCGAAAAAGTAAAAAAACAATTAAAGAATTTTGAAACTTACTTGCATGCCGTCCATTTACTAACATTTGATGAAATATGTAGTGCACTACGTACGTCTGGTTGATTCAGATATTTCGCTATAGATGATGACTTGTATCGGTTAAAATTTCCCTTTTCGCCAATTATATCGTAATTGTTTTTAGACTGAAGATATTGCTACAGTAATATTAACTAAAGAAAATGGGATTTAGGATTATAAATCGAATTTTTAGATTTGAGAAAGAAATTACTTTTGAATCGTATCTCTTTCTGCTTATCAACTCAGTTCTGTCGTTGCCATTTTGAAAATAGTCATCTTCGTATATGCTGTAAACATACTATTTGTTACACGTCAATGAAAATCAAAATTAATTAACTTGATAAGCAATCTAACAGAATTCTCATTGATTCCGATATCGTTAATATCTATGTTCTCTTCCGAAACACTAAACTTTTGCGTCACTAATGATTTTTTAAATTTGCATTTTATTATTTTAACG
Source organism: Dirofilaria repens (assembly GCA_008729115.1). Classification (NCBI taxonomy): domain Eukaryota; kingdom Metazoa; phylum Nematoda; class Chromadorea; order Rhabditida; family Onchocercidae; genus Dirofilaria; species Dirofilaria repens. Next base: position 303,856 of record SNRZ01000080.1, read on the forward strand.
GGAATATAACAGATATTCTCAAAATCTTTGGACATTTTTTCTTGGCTTTTTTTTCTGTTTTGATCAAGTGTTTTTTGCAAAATAATTTACAAGACAAAAGTTGGACAAATTTATTTCGGATTGTTCCAGATAAAATCGTCTGGTGGCTATTGCTTCTGGTGGAATAAAAAAAAAAAATGAAAACTAACATTTCATTTTCCAGCATGTAATCACGAATGTATAAAAAGTAATCGTTACAAGTGCTTTTTTCGGTTGGAATATCACTTTCATTTTCATGAAATTTAGTATACTGCGAGAAATTACAATAAGCTATTGGTTGAGAAATATTATGATACTTGCAACAATTCATAAGCTTCGAATAATGTCTAAAATTTGCCAAATTAGAACAGAAATGGAATAAGATATAACAAATATTCTTTAAAAAATCTACGTTTTTTTTTTTTTTGCTATGTTACTTCTTTTTGATCGAACCAGAAGATATGACGAATAAGTTAATTTTATTTTTAATTATGAACATGATAGTTAGTAATGATAAGTTCATTAATTGATCAGTGCAAGCAGAGAGAAATATTTTTTGTGTTCTGATAGAAGGAATTTAGAGACAGAAAACTAACTCGTAATCGTAAATTCCTCGATACAAAAGCATTGTAACGAAAGAATTGTACCGTTCAATTGTACTCAACATACCGTTTTCTATGGCAATACCAGTAAGATTTAATTGTTTATTATTTTTGGTCTATAATAATTAAAATTGAACATTATTTCAAGGATATATATCATTAAATTGGTCTCAAGTTTTTTCTAAAGAATAGTATCCATAATTATTATTATCATAATTGCAATCAAACAACTTGCAACCAAACAACTATCAATTCATTTGTTACCAACATATCTAATTAGTGACGTCGCCTTGTACATAATTGATAAAAGGATTTTAAAAGTAATGTGATTTTATCAATGCAACGTAAAATGATTACTTGTGCTACCTGAATCTCATTGATAATTTGAGCAGATAGTGCTAAAATGTGAGCAGCAGCATGAGATTGACCAACAATGAAAATTGGGCGATTGATATATTCCGGAAATATAGTCAAAAAGTCCATCAAAGCAGTGAAAACATCTTTTGCTATCTAAAAATTATTTTCTTTTAAAGGAATATGTTAGAATTAAAATTGTCATGATAGGTTCTTTAAAGTTCGTCTTTTTATCCATCACTTCTTTATATTATTGAAGATAATTGATACTTTAAATGGAAAGTTGCTTACAGACTTACTTTATTATGGCTAAAATTAAAATCACTTGTGGGACCATTTTGTTGTGAAAAGTCAGTGAAGCCACTGAAGGTTGATGATTCAAGGAAAAGTACATTTGCTACCTAAAATATAATGTATTTTATAAGATAATTAAAAAAATTTTTTTTGTTTCATTGGATAGAAATAAAAATCATTGCGGGCCATGCTTTAATCTCACAAATAATATATTAACTCTATTCAGTTTTATCTTTTCTCACTCATTAAATTTTTTCTGATCATTTAAATCATTAATTTTTTTACAGTTAAATTATGATAGAATTACTGGCCGTATGTTATCAGGATATCCCGGTTTTCTTGTTTCCAAGAGTAATAAAAAATAATAAATTCCAAAACACTTAACAATTCTAAGTAATAAATAAAGATAACCCACTTAATTTTGAATGATCCTAAACGTCTGTCAAAAATTGCAAATATCTTTCGATGAAACTTTATTATGTTTATTTTCACAGGGATAAATTTCATTAAATTTACCAGTAATTTGTTCAAAAGCGAAGCTTTAAAATTATTAGCAATTGAAATATCAACACAACACTCACCCAGTCAATTATTTTGCACAAGTCTAAGTCCAATAACTTAAGTGTAAAAATTGTGTTTTATAAAACAACAACGATAAATTGATGATTGTAATGAAGATTGATCATTTTTCCAAGTATCAGTTTTAATAGAAATATAGAAGTATTTTAATTTAATATCACTAAATATGTATAATTTAATATCACTAAATATGTTACTTCAAAAAACTACTAAATTTGGATTATATTTAATCTCACTTTGTTCCATGCATAACTGTTTTCGAATAACATCATATTATCCTGGTTTGGTCGAAAAGGCCCATTTTCAGAAAAGAAATTATTGAGAAAGCTGCAGCCCGGTTCACCATTCAGCCATAATACGAGCGGATCTTCGGTCGAATTTTGTTGTGATTCAATGAACCTAAAATTAATCATGTAAAAATACCGATTAATAATTTTTTTTCCCAAAATATAATTTATCAATACTTATAATTTTATTGTGATGGATAAGGATTAACTGATCATTTATTTTAAAATTCAAGCCATTAAAAAATTATCGAATACTTTCCATAATTTTCAATTAACAAACAGAAGATTTAATTGCCTTCATTATTAAAGACTTAGGAAAAAAAAACTAGAAATAAGCATCTCTTGTAATTGTTTCAATCATTTTAATAGTAAATAATTTACTCAACAAACTATTATTTTTAATAAGACCATCGAGATTGCAGTTTATGGTTCAGGTATGAATTCTTTGAAGAATTATAAAAAATTAAAATTATTATGTAAATTTATGATATTCCAATATGATACCTACCAGTAATGCAAATAATTAGAATTAGTATTAAGATAGCCAGAATATTGTTTAAAATGTGGTTCAAATACCAATCCAGGTAGATTCCATATACGATCGTGCTGCTTTCGAGTTGCTGAAAATAGTTTCATATTTTAAAGAAAATAATTAGTCAGTGTATATAGTATAAATGTTATTACATTCTTAATGAATTGATTGCCTTAATTTTATGTAATTTAAATCTAGCTATTTAATAATCACTTTCAGCTTAATTCTTTAGCAATATCAAGAGCGGAAATTTTGTTGGATATGTTGATTCTCTGAAGCCAAATGTAAGAATGATTCTCATTTACATCGAACATAAATATAGGTTAAGAACATGGCATTAGCTTTTTATAAAAGCATAAATACTTTGAGTCAAATAAGCCTTTTATATCAAACACACTTCAATAAATTAAAAGAAAATAATTTTGTATATTTATGATCCACTAAAACAATGTAAATCAAGTTAATGATTTCATCAAGTGAAGATTTCATAATATATGTACGACAGAAAGTTGTTATTGAAATGGTATAATATGCTGAAGAATTATTAATTATCGCCATATTACTTAAAGAAGAAATAATATAAAAATTACAAATTGTCTTTGGTATAGGTCTATACTGCGAAAGAATTAGGATTCGGTTTGATATCCCAACTCAACTTGATATTGTAACTAATATTATTAATGAAATTGTTGAACATTTGCAACGATGGTCCACCGCGATCCATTGGTGCGAAATGTCCTGCACCCTGAAAAAATTGCTTAAAGCTCTTTTCCATAAGCCCAATAAATTCATTACATTAAGAACACTGATCGTTTAGTGTAAAATATTTTATTGGAATTGTATTAAGCACATGATATATTCACTATTATTCCTTAAACTTTTAAATAACTTCAGCTTTTGTTTGATTAATTTATTGATTGAAATTTGAAATTTGATTGATCGCTTCCAATTAAAAGGTTACAATATGTATTCATGACATTAATTGAAATTTCGAGGAGCATATTCCTTATTAATCTAAGTATTAATTTCTAATTTTATTTATTTCCACTTTCGATTTTACAACTCTCTGGTTTTACATTCTTATGTTTCTAAGAAAATCATAAGCTTTGTTTGAATTTGAAAGAAATTCAAAGAAAAAAGTGCATTTTCTATTATGATAGCTATATACTAAATAATTTAATTCCTTTATGGTGGAAACCATTTCATTATCATTTCTATGCATTTACTGAAACATCAAAAATATTAACTTTTATAGTGAGAAAATCGATCGTCGTATAATTGTTCATAAATGATCGTTGATAATAACCAGCTAATTGTTCCCGAAACTGTGAACTTTCTTGAAAATTCCAATATTCACGCTCTGACACCTCATGACCTTTCGTAAGTCTTGTCACAAACCATTCATTGCTCAGAAAATTATACTGTATATCAGCGTCACCGTTATAAATCAATATTCGAATAGTATCGTGTAATTGAACTATAAAAATGATGTTCTTGTGATGGGAAAATCAAAAACATAAACTCAGTGAGAATAGTTGAAGTAGTAACAAATATTGGAAGTGAAAGTTGCTTCAACAAAAACGTTCACGACTTGATAAAATAAAACTGATTATTTTTGCCAGAATTTATTATGTAACAACCAAAAAAATTGATATATTAAACCGAGAATAATTAATTGAATATTTTTATATTTTTATTTAAATTTTACATCATCCTTTTAACGAACCGTTAGCAACAGTACTATTTAATTTTGTCCTCAAAATTTTGAAATGATAAAATAATCAAACTTTGTAATGAATGAATAATCGATTCGAAGACCGACATCATATCTAAGTATTGTCGAGTATAGTTAGAAATAACTGTCTTACTGAAATATATCATATCTTTACAAATTTCAAATCAAAATGAAACTTCTCATTTATCAAATACTATTATATTTCTATAACAAACCGATCGGCTTATTTTATCCTTAATGTCACAATTTATCAATTTTTAATACAATTTCAATATGCAAAAATATTTTCCAAAAAAACGATGCTAAATAGTATTTTTATATAAGGAATGTAGAAATAAATTGCTGTGTCTTGCTACTTCCAATATCAACTTGAAATATAATAAATCTTTTTGCAGTATATTTCAAAATTGTATACAAGAACTATGGTACTATTAACCTGCACATCGACCATGGTGGAAGATTATCAGGAATATGTAATGCTTTTCGAACATCTGGTAAATTCATATATTTATTTACTGCTCTTCTTATCCAGCATGGAAAACCGTGCTGTGCATCAGTTGATTCTATGTTTATGCGAGACTGAAAAATGATAGATAAATCTCGATATATCTCATCAATACAGGGATTATGCAGTCGTCTTCGCCTGATTGCATTTTTGAAAATCGTCTTCGCCTGATTGCATTTTTGAAAATATTGCACTGCTAATCTTCTTCATTCCATACATGAGAAAAATTTCATAATGTATTTTTTTTAAAACAGCGAAATAAAAAATTTAGTGAAGTACCACGTGAGAATTGAAGGTAAATTATTCAAATGATAACATAAGTATGATGTTATCAATAGCCTTTAAATGATAAAAATCTTTACTCATACTCCTTCTTCTATTTCTAGCATAAACGAAAGACACGTACACCTTGATCTACAAAAGTATCACACTCGATTTCCTCTGGTTGCTTTGCATAATCTGTTATATTCAATGATATAATATCATCCGATGCTGCCATTTCCATGTAACAATCCTGATAATTGTTGAAAGAATTGATTCTAAAAAAATATTGAAATTTCGGATATGCATATTTGAGATATCATTAAATAAAATTACTGTTGGTAAGGTATTCGTTTAAGATATATTTAATCTGATTGTAATTTATGAGAAATAAATGTGAACACAATCGCTTTAATATCCTTAATTGCAAAAACACAGAGAAATTTAGGAAACTTCTTCCTCAGTACGAAAATTATTTTTATAATAACATTCATCAGCTTATCACTGAAAAGGATAAACAATTCGAAACAGTGATAATGCGACAACTGCGCTCATTTACATAATAAAAGGACACTTACAACTGATCATTGAATGCATATTCCATAACTTTTGTTGCGCATTCACTGTCATCGATAGGTTTATTTGTAGTCCAATTTATGTACTGTGAAAAGTTACAGTATGCTAAAGGTCCAGGAACTGCCGTCAAACAACAATTGGTAAGACTCTCAAATTTTCTGGAAAGAACGGAAGAATAAATTAATTGCTTAAAGTTTGAAATATTACTTTAATTGTTATTGATTTTCAAAGCTTTTTTGTATAATCTGTACTAATCATTTTTAATTTTTCTCGAAATAATTTCTAATTTTTTCATTTTTTGCTGAGAGTTTCTCTGATTTCTTATTGGAAATATTCATTGTATATATGTATATATATTATATATATATATATACGTATTTATATAATTAACGGTAAAAATTTTTATTATTTAGGGTTTGAGTTTTAATATGCATTTTTGCTATTCACATCAGCAAAAAAACTCAATTTTTGACATAGTGAGAAATCAAAAAAAAAAACTTTATTTTTGACATAGTGAGGAATTCTCGAAAAAAAACTCAATTTTTGATAATTACAAAACATTCTCGAATTAAAAAAAAAACACCTTACTCTTTATCAAGCATTCCTGTGTAATAACTCAAGCTAAGAATCGAATTCCTTCGATCAGCTTCTCATTATAAGCACCATTTCCAATAG